>OX457045.1:18432250-18462250 GCA_949752735.1 Lumbricus terrestris | reverse complement strand
TGTTCTCGGATATCGTTTAACGGAGACAGATCAGCAGGGCTATGTATAGGATTGCAATGAGGCTGAATGAGCCAAGGCTGTTTTTAAGAAATTTTAGAACTGCACATCCTCTTCTCTCCTTTCTCATCCTCCATGGCAAATTACTCCCAATCTGAGAAAATGACCTATTTTTTACTAGTTTTAACTGCACAGAACGTGACGGAAGTGCTTCTACAACTGCACGAATCCTTTTAGAACTGCACATTTTGTGTAGAACTGCACGTTACAAAAAGCCCTGCAATGAGCAGATAGTAGAAACAGAGCTGTGTTGTGTCAAACAAATTCTTTTTCGAGGGCAGCGGCCTCTGTTGTGGTGAGCCCTCGTCAAATCAGCCAAATCTCGATCGATCCATCCAGAGAGTAGAAATTCGAAAACAATGCGTGTTCTATCTTTTATTAGCGCCTTGTTTACGAGTGTTGAATGTGGTCCCGGTAGTAATTAAGTTATAGCATATAGCCTACATAATTGCAGTCCAATGTCATATTAAGTTTAATGTCTAGTAATTTAATGCGAAGTGACTAGAAATGTCTAAACGCCATAGGAGAGTCGCTTCACACAGAAAAGCTTAGAAGCTTAGTGAGAATCGCCACGAAGACTCACTGCAAGGAGCGTTGCCTTCGCCATGGGATACATGTAATTATAGCCACAGTCGTCTTTCCCTCATCATTTCGTCCCCAGGCCGTGTCTAACCCAATGTTCAGTGTTCTTAGGCCAGCAATAGTCAAGTGAAATCTCTAAAACCAGGGTTGTGATTTCAGTACAGCTTACAATAAGCTAAATTCTATGCTGTTGTTCCACTTTCTGTGTTACAATAATGCTATAAAGTCGATCAGGTAATTCTAAAACCAGTAGATGTCACGAAGCTCACATACGCATGACGTTCTCAACTCTTCACCCATACACCGATACTACAATGGTTCTAATGTGATCCTATACGCATGACGTTCTCAACTTTTCACCCATACACCGGCAGCACAATGGTTCTAATGTGATCCTATACGCATGACATTCTCAACTCTTCACCCATACACCGGTAGTACAATGGTTCTAATGAAGTTCTCATGTACGAAGGCAAGAACACAAAGAACCGCATGCCTATGCAAATGTCAAACAGACGATGACGACACGACAACTAATCGAGGGACGTTGCAAGTCGAGATCGTGTCCTGAATGACTACAGCCCGAACGCATCGACATTACACAAGTAATATTATGTCGACGGTTGTTAATAGATGTCCTGCATACGAATGGCGTGTTGTCGGTGGCGGTGGCGGTGGTTAAAGCCCTGCTCTTCCCCGTGATATGCACGCTGAGCTCTGCAGGCAAAGCCCCGCAACCCACCGTACGTCTGCGGCTGAAATCCTAATGCGGAAGTCCACGGTTGAAGGGATTCGTCTGCGCAAGCCTTGCGTAAAACAAACCATGCGTCCAGTCTCAATGCTGATCCCTGCGAGCTGTACCTCCCGTTATTAATGTCTACCGACCGCAGAAATTATTGTAAGCAAAATACACCTAGACGTTAACAGGCTGATGTTCAAGTATACATATACATGCATCTAAACACAATAATTCTATGTGTAGATCTGCACAAATGAGACACATACGCAGGTTCGCATACATACACAAATATGTGCATGCATGCACACACGACTCCACACGTACATATACATGTATGCATGCAATATATACATACATACATACATGCATACATACATACATACATACATACACACATGTACATACATACATACATACATACATACATACATACATACATACATACATACATACATACATACATACATACATACATACATACACACATATACATACATACATACATACATACATACATACATAAATACATACATACGTACATGCATACATACATACATAGTTACATACATACTTGCACGCATACATACATACATAGTTACATACATACATACATGCATACATACATACACACATACATACATACACACACACACATACATACATACATACATACATACATACATACATGTACATACATACATACATACATACATACATACATACATACACACATATACATACATACATACATACATACATACATACATAAATACATACATACGTACATGCATACATACATACATAGTTACATACATACTTGCACGCATACATACATACATACATACATACATACATACATACATACATACATACATACTTACATGCATGCATACTCGCTGGTAGTCTTTCGTCATCTTTCTCTTGTCTAAAGACCTGCCTTTTCTCTCGGAGTTGCACGCACTGGGAGCGCTTCTGAAAGGCTCTTGCTGCAAGAAGCGCTTTACAAATGGTCAGATACGATACGATACGATGCATGCATACATACATACATACATACATACATACATACATACATACATACATACATACATACATACATACATACATACATACATACATACATACATACATACATACATACATACAAACATACATACATGCATACATACATACATACACACATACACACATACATAATTGAAAGATACATTTTTGACCTTTCATTTGCGATTACAATAGACGGTCGATCTGTTCCTCGCTATTGTGATTAAAAAGCCATGACATCATCATATCATGACGAATGGAAAATATGTTTGGCTTTGGGGGTAGAACGGATGATTAATTCCTCTTATATAACGACTGCTTTATATCTAATTCATATGCACTGAACATATCGATGACATAATCGTCCGCACAGTCATGTAGCAGCAATGGCGGCAGTAAAATCCTGCATGCAGTATTCAGTCGTTGCTTTTATGTTATCGATTTTCAGGCAGAGTTTGGTAATTAATGTTCTGCCCAGATTAGAAGATTGCCTTCTGTTTATTCAGCATCTGCCTCAGCTGCACGCGAAACAAGCGCGTTCTCGTTACTGGGCTTATTATAATAAGTACGGTTTTATTCCAATTTAATCTAATTTAATCAATTAATCGAAGTTAAATAAGATTAATTTGGAATCAGTCGCGTAAAGCGTGTAAAACTTTAAAGTGTGTTATAGTCACAACAATCAACTATTTAATTCCTTTATTTGAAGCAATTAAGCTAAATTAATCGACTGAAATTTATTCGATTACTTCATTAATTAATCGGTAAAATTCTTAGCGCTAAAATTCGTACCAGGTAACCATATACATTGACAGTAAGTGCTCATAAACTGCTACAAACACCTAGACATGAGTTTGATAGTATACTCTAATTCTACACAGTAACAGGCGAGAGTGCAATTAACAGTCGCCTGCGGACTTGATACCAGTACACAGAGCTCCTAGATGGATGCTCGAGCAGTTCAAATGAAGCACTTGCAATGTTTCTAGAAGAACCTCGAATGTAATACGCATGGCAAGGAAGCCTGTAAAGTTTTCCCGACTGTACCAGACGTGAATGCTTTCAGAATACAGATTGCAGCTGAGCTCACCATTGGTGGGTAAGTTGAGGAAGAGGAGTCTGCGAAATCGGAATTTTTACAAGTCTGTAGCCTATGGATCGAATTTCAGTAAGTTAGACGCGCCGGTATAAATTACACTGGCCAACAAATTTTAACTTTTTTTTTGTCTCCGAAAAAACTTTGACTGTTTTCTATAGAAGTTGACGTGCTGAACACGGTGGTGTTCTCAGAATTTTTGTATCACGTAAGGTTTTTGAGAAAACGGGCATGCAAGATTTTAGCTGAAATGCTTGATTATTGCATATATTTTCAATATACTACAATTTAACTTCATTGGAAAACAAATCTTTACAACAGTTCTTCCTCATAATATTGGGTGCTGATGATGACTGTCATGGGCGCCGACTCTGCGAGGCCCGTGAGTGCTCAGCACCACCAAAAATTGGCCATGCGAGGCCCGCCCTGTGCTGGGCACCACCAGAAATCAGCCAACAAGATGTACTTTTTATGATATTATTTCTCTGTTGGCGTTGCTTATCTATAAAAATCATTGCGTTTTTTACATATTTTCTTTTATCTCAGTTAGTCTACCTTAATATTACTCCAGTTTTACTCCGTCCGGTAGTCTGAACTCCATACGAATACGAGGAAAATCTCAAAATCTCGCTCATTCGATCCGCTTCAGTCATTTTTTTTTATTACGGACGAAGGCGACGACTTGAATGACTTTCTTTTTATTGTAGGCCTACATGCTGGGTTATATAATGATCATCACTGCGCGAAAATCACCTTACAGCATCACAAAAGCTGGATACTGTTTTGTCTGCGTTAATTAACAAATCAGCCTTGACTAAATTGTCTGCGAAAACCATTTGAAAAACTATCTTCCACAATGTTAATATTGGCTCACTAAAATTAATAGTGGCTAATGTAGACAGAATTTTTTGATTTCTTGTGCAAAATTTGAGTCTGTTGAGTGTTGACCTAATTAGGGGAGAGTGCTCCAAGATGCCCATGCTAACGAAGATTGTGCTTTTCTTCTGTGTGGATTCCAAGAAAAGTACATGCCAAGAGTTATAAATTTTTTTAAGCAATTGGGAAGAACATTTATTGAGATATTAAATCATATCTTTAAAAATGACATAATGGGAAATTTTGATGAGATAACAGCTCAAAATGTCACTATTTCATATTGTGCGGAAATTTGTTAGACAACGGAAAGGATGCTTTTCAAGTCTCAAACCACGACAATTTCTTTTAAATGACAGCCTAAGATGCTGCCATCGCAGTGTGGCAAGAAAAAAATTCAAAAATGGTTAGGAGCACATGCATCCCCTCCCAAGCCCCTTCGGCCCTTCCCCGCTCGGCGATCGTCCTTTGACCGCGAGTTCGTGCCCTAAAACCATGAACAAGTCTCCGCCTATGAACAGAGGTCATTTCACTCAATCTCCTATAAAAAAGGCTCAAAAAATTTTCCGCGCTCACGCGCGGGTTTCTTTCACATTCCTTTGGGCACCCACACTCTTCGGGTCAACTCGGCGCCTATGATGACTGTATCACTTAAAAATGTTCAGAAACATAAAATTAAAGGTTTTTCATAGTTATTCCCTGTTCAGTTGCACATGTACAATGTATAAAAGATGCTGCTAAAGTTCCATATGTCTAGAATGCTTTGATGCTGATTTAAATCGTTGACAAATTTGATGGAACATTTTGTGTCCTCATAAATTTAAGGTGGAACTAATAGATTACAACACGCTGAACACAAATATGTATTCGGAATGTCTCTAGCACCTAGGGTCTGTCAGAAACACATGATCATGTATTTAGCATAGTTACATCTATAGCGGCACACACTATGACGGCAAGGTCAGCAAGAGGAAATAGACTTAGAAATGCTTCGCCTGGGATTTTCGTTTGTACTCAATGTCTGATGCTTCACGAATAAGAGTCCAACAATAGTCACCCAGCATAGACGGATTCCACTTGCCCTGGTACCTTTTCTCCATTTTCGCAATGTCTTGGTGAAACCTCTCACCATGCTCATCACTGACGTCGCCGAGGTTGGCTGGGAAAAAGTCCAGGTGGGAATGAAGAAAATGTATCTTCAATGACATGTTGCACTTCATTGATTTATATGCTTGAAGCAGGCTTTCAACCTGTTCCACATAGTTTGGTTCCCTATGGTTTCCAAGAAAGTTACAAACTACAATCTTGAAGGCATTCCACGCGGCATTTTCGGTGCCCTGCAGCAGACCATCGAAGTGACTATCCTTCATCACATCTCGAATTTGTGGGCCAACAAAAATGCCTTCTTTTATCTTAGCATCACTTATGCGTGGAAACATCTGACGCAGGTAAGCAAATGCCTCACTTTGTTTGTTCATTGCTTTAACAAAGTTTTTCATTAGCCCAAGTTTTATGTGCAAAGGTGGAAGGAATATCTTCTTTGGATCTACTAGTGGGTTGTGTGCAACATTCTTTTGCCCTGGAACCAATTGTTTGCGTGGTGGCCATTCCTTTCTGATGTAATGAGAATCTCTTGCTCTACTGTCCCACTCACAAAGGAAGCAACAATACTTGGTATAACCAAGCTGCAGGCCCAGTAGAAGTGCAACTACTTTTAAATCTCCACATATATTCCAGTTGTACTTCGAGTACTGAATGTGGTTCAGCAGAAGCTGCATGTTCTCATACGTTTCTTTCATATGAATTGCATGTCCGATAGGTATGGATGGATAGACATTGCCATTGTGCAGCAAAACAGCCTTCAAACTTATGATTGATGAGTCAATAAACAATCGCCATTCTGTTGGGTCATGGTCACATCCTAGAGCAGAAAACAGGCCATTGATGTTACTGCAAAACGTAAGACTGCCAGCTTGGTTGAAATATTTTGTCAGATCTTCATGACGGCTGCGAAATACTGAAATTTTCGTTCCTGATGACAGCAGATTCCACCCTTGAAGCCTTGATCCTAGCAGTTCTGCCTGTCTCTTTGATAAGTCCAAATCTCTGACCAGATCGTTCAGCTCTGCCTGAGATATCAAATGAGGATCACTGGATGTTGATGGCACAAAGTCTGGATCAGCAGCAGCTTCCATCTGCACAGGCTTGTCCAATATCGCCTCCTCATCTTCATCCTCATCATCTAGTGTCCAAACCTCTGGCGATTTTGGAACTGGAAGACTTTCGCCGTGCGGCACTGGTCTCATTGCTGATTCAAGGTTTGGGTACTCAATAAGCTTCCTGTTCTTTGACGAGTATCCTGACACATTTGCCAGGCAGAAGTAGCAATCAGTTACGTGATCTTTCTGCTCTCTCCATATCATTGGGATGGCAAACGGCATGGATGGTCGCGCACCACTCAGCCAAAGTCGTAGATTGGCAGCGCAAGATGTACAACATATATGAGGAGCCCAAGTTTTCTCCTGGTCACCAATTTTGCACCCGAAGTATAACTCGTATGCCTTCTGAATGTGTGCAGTCATGCTCCTTTTCTGGGATTTCAAAGTGAACTCACCACATATGTAACAAAACGTGTCACGGCTATTTCGACACTGGCGTGACATTTTAGAAAATTTGTTCAATTTAAATCTTCCTGAAATCAACAGTTATGCTGGAATAAAATGCTGTTTGACACAGATGTTACATAGAAAGACTGTTTACTCATTTTTTGTTGCTGTGTTGTCATAGAGACAGCACATAATTTTTTGCTGTCTATTAATGACGTCCGTCTCTGTTACATGTTGCAGTTGTTATAGCGGTCCAAAATGTTAATTTAACCTAAACAGAACAAAAGCTATTGTCAAGAAAAACCTGTGTGTGAATGATGATGCGAAACATCTATGTTTCAAAATTTCTCTACAATTGTAAACAAATTTGGCCATATCTAAAAAAACCTACGTGCTATGAAAATTTCGAAGTTATTTCTGTGATCAGCATTGCAAAATCTATGTGGCACACCAGAAATTCCAAAGGAAACAAAAGCCTTGTAAACTTGTGAATTATTATAACGTTATATCTGAAAAATATTGAAATAAATAGAAAACTTGAAGATTTCTGAAAAACGTTACGTGATAGAACAATTTCAAGGTCATTTTCGTGATCAGCAGCAGAAACTGCATAAGAAACACCTGAAAGTGTTCAGGACACAAAATCACTGTTGACCAGTGTTAATTAACAGGAGTTACTTTAGCATTTAATTCCTGATTAGATAGACATATCTAATGCAATCGATAGAGTCATAGAGACAAGAACTTCCATGAGGCCCACGTAATCAGACATTGGTAGGAAAGACAACGAAATGAGCATAGAATTAAGCTCTCTGGATAAGAGAACTTGGAAGTACTGCACAATTATTGGGCTAATTACACGTTGCGGTTCTGTAAGTTGCACGACGTGCTGTCGGTTTTCTCGGCTACAGATCGAAATTCAGGACACCAAAGGACCCATAAATAAGAAGCTTTACAGTTTCGGCATGCAGTGCCACGGCAGAAGGATCCTCTGGCTTCCCCATTGCAAGTAAACAATGACATATACGGCGATCAGAGTGTCGAAGCTACGGAGAGGTTATAATACATGTACACGGTGATTCATTAAAAAACGTCCCCTACATAAGTTGGCATAACTCATGTAGATGACCATCAAATTTATTGAAATTTCAGAACAGTGACGCTTGATGCTCAGCCAAGTGCTATATAAATTGTTTCACATTCAAAGCCAAAATGACGTAACGCGAATGACGAAAGTAATGACGTCACGACTATCTCGACAAACAAGGAAGATTCCAACGTTCCCGTCAGCTACTGCGTTTGTATCCTGCAAACTTAGTCAATTTCATCTGGTTCACTGATGAGAAACTGTTTACTGTAGCAGCACCCAGTAACAATCAGAATGATCGAATTTACGTACCCGTCGGTACAAGGAAGAGGAACGTTCCAGCAAATCGTCTTTTGCGAACTCGACCAACTTTCAGTAAATCCCTTATGGTATCTGTCGGGGTCTCTGCACGCGGTCGTACGAACATTCATTTCATCGAACCGGGAGTTAAGATCAATGGACAATATTACAGAGATGTTCTACTAAAACAGGGCCTTTTACCAGACATTCGTGACATTACCGATGAGTATTTCATCTTCCAGCAGGATAGCGCTCCTGCGCACAGAGTCACGTCACTTGCGCTACTGGAAACTGAAACACCTGATTTCATCCCGCCTACTTTGTGGCCACCCAACAGCCCTGATTTAAATCCAGTGGGCTATAAGATATGGAGTGTCATGCAAGAGAAGGTCTGCAGATCTCGAATATGTGATGTCAGTGAGTTGCGAAGTTGAATTGTGGAGGCATGGGACGAGATGGATCAGCGCATCATTGATGAATCAGTCAAACAGTGGCGTACTCGTCTTCGCGCATGCGTAGCTGCCAAAAGGGGTCAATTTGAACATAAACTTTAACTTTCCGAATGTTTAGAAATAACTCCTCTGTCTTCCTTTAAAATTTCTTTCACATAGCATGACATTTGACGGAGTTACAGTGAAATATGCAGGGGGACGTTTTTTTATGAATCACCGTGTATATGCTATCCAATAAGCTTAGTCAGACAAGAATATCAATGGGTGAACCCCATGGACTGTGTGGAACAAGTGCCAAAGGAATTACCATGTCAGCTTGGTCTACCTTTAATCCCACTAAGGCTGAATTGAAAGAGAAGTATATCTGACATCCTTACTTTCAATGGATCCAACCGAGGAGGATCCGATAATTATAATATTATAGAAGCAACGCCGTATTTGAAGGGCTGCGCTCAACCGAGTTGCGAACTCGGCTGAGAGAAATGGCAAATACGTGAATGCGCAAGTATACGAAGAGAGGGCTGTTAGTATGGACGTATTCATGGATGTGCATTATGCATGTACATATTTATGTAGCCTATGCCGGTATATGTATGTATGTATGTATGTTATGTAAGTATGTATGTAATTATGTATGTATGTATGTATGTATGTATGTATGTAATGTATGTATGTATGTATGTATGTATGTATGTATGTATGTATGTATGTATGTATGTATGTATGTACATTGTATGTATGTATGTATGTATGTATGCATGCATGCATGTATGTATGTATGTATGTATGTATGTATGTATGTATGTATGTATGTATGTATGTATGTATGTATGTATGTATGTATGTATGTATGTATGTATGTATGTATGTATGTATGTATGTATGTATGTATATGTATGTATGTATGTATGTATGTATGTATGTATGTATGTAATGTATGTATGTATGTATGTATGTATGTATGTATGTATGTATGTATGTATGTATGTATGTATGTATGTATGTATGTATGTATGTATGTATGTATGTATGTATGTATGTATGTATGTATGTATGTATGTAAGTATGTATGTATGTACGCATAGTACGTAATGTTATGTACTGGTACTAACTGTATGCATGCAGACACTAAATATAGCACATATCAGGATATGAAAAACGAAGTTAGATTGATTTCGGCGCATGTTGTTGTTATATACGAAAACATCAGATAATTCAGCTGGACACTTTAGCCTGCTTCTCGGAATTTTTTTTGAATGCTTTCAACAGAAATTGCAGGAACAAATAAATCTATTCATGGCTCATTAAAACCACTGGATGACATGTTGTCATTTGATGCGCCATATTTAATTCTGATTTATGTTCTGTTCTCTTTTGTCGTTTAACTTCAATTAGTTTTCGTTTTTATACCGCCAATAGCAACCAAACACTTTTTGACCAAGTTATTAGACTCGTCCAGCTTAGCATAATAATAATACATGACATGCACATTACACACGTCAATGCAGCACAGATAATGTGCAGCTTTGTGAATGCAGACAATAATTAGAGGCTTTTTCATCCCACCAGCGTGCATGTATATATGCATATCGATACACACATATAAATCTATAAAGGCCTATTGTATATATATACATACATATATATTCCACATATTGTATATACATATATATGTATATTTTGTATATGTATACAACTATACATACATATTATGTGTGTAGCCTGTGAATATGCATACATATATATAAACACATATATATATGCACATATATATATATACATCAAAGAATGTGTCACAGGCGTTTCATTTAATCAGGGATTTACTTTTTCAATTTACTCGGACACAGGAAACAATAATATAGCACTAATCAGGTCGCGTCTGACGAAGCGACATGGAACGACACGTACACAGACAGAGACACACGTACACAGACAAAGACAGACACATACAGACACATACAGAGCGACAGTAGGCCAGTGAGACAGCAGACAGCGGCGGTAGGAGAGGGAGACGGAGAGGGACAGCGGCTTCGATGTCTAATGGACCAATGATATCAATCAATTAACCGTCGCAAACATAACTCCCTGCGCGATACACAATGCCAGACGCTGGCGCTATATAAAAGTCAGTCGGCGATAACGATTCGATGGCTACGAAAGCAGACAGTGGGTGGGTCGGCGGGGGGGAGGTCAGTGGGTCGACTGTGGGGAAAGTCGTCGACCGGTCAGTGGCCATGGCTTGGCCAATTTTCAGGCCGGAAATGGAAGACCGTATATAAATGATTCTGGGACGCCACCGTGGTCCAAGCATTGGAAGCTCTGTGGAGATCGTTGTCTGTGTGTAGGCCAATACTGCATTGGATCCTCGCCAAATGCACCTGACAGTTATTTCACGAGTAATTGAAGCTTCGACGTTTAAACGTGCATACATACATTATATATATATATATATATATTAGGGTGGTTCAAAAAAATAAAATTCAAGCTAGATACCAAGACAACCTCTCAATTTGTTAGACCTGTCAATAGTATTATTGACACCAAATTTCTACTTCCTAGTCCAACTGGAAGGTGGTGTTCAACGACATAGAAATATTACCATATAGTTGCATTGGATAGACATCTTGATTCATTGTAGCTTGATCAAAAACCTCAACCATTGTCGTGTAGATGACCTTGAAACAATTTCTGTGGTGCTATTATACTTACCGCAGCCAAGACTAGACTGCTGTTTAGCCATCAATTGACAAATGTACTTGATAGCAATGACATATTATACGCTGATCTGATCATGAAGCATTGCGATTGTTGGTGTCAATCACTGCGCAGCAGCGCTTGTGTGCGATCTTTTGTCCTGTCACTTTCACGGAATACCATTTACATGGAGTGCTTACGATGACCAGGATGGAGCATGTTGAAGCTGTAAGATCTGAATCTGCACCCACTTGCAGCACACTGGATATGTTGACCGCCTGTCAGTGCTAGTTTCAGGTGATGGTGTGGATACACTCTTTATTGTGCCCAACTTTCCCTCTATGCAGGATATAATTTAAATCCAAAGTCTTTCATTATCTTCTGAACTTAATATGAAGACTCACTGATAATGTCCAAGCCTTGATCTTTGATACAACACATGTCAGCACCGGGTGTTTTAGAGGAGAATACGTTTTTCAAGAAGACATAATAGGTAACAAGTTCTGTGGCTGGCCTGCTGTCGTCATTGGGATGGAGTTGATTTTAGCGAAAATCTCCATTTTGTGTTGTGGTCCATCTAATTCAAAATATAATCCAATATTTAAGAGATTTAAGAATGTGTGGGATGGTGTAACACGTGACAACATCCGAGTTCTATAAGTCGTATCCATTACTGAAGCCTCCCATGAGAGAGCATTCGGTTTTCTCAAGTAGTCTGCTGAAAATAAAGTCAGTTTAAGAGATGACTAACAAGAAATCATTGATGTGTCAATGGTTGTCCTTGGAAGTCAGCCCTCAATAAGAAACTGGAGAGCCCAATTTACCATACACGTTGAATGGCCAGGTTACTGTATGCCATCAAAACATACCGATTTAGCAATCAACGTGACGTATTCAATCTAAGAAAGTAGGAAGAAACTCAGATTCATCCATTTTTGTGATTTGGCATGGGCAAAGATCTTCTCTTGCTGCTGAAACTCCAGGACAAGATCTGTCAATTTTGATTCATCTAGGAAATATGATTCAGGCGACTTCTATCTATAGAAGATCAGCGTTGAAGCCATGAATGTCCTATAAAATCACTAGTATATTGTACCTTTCAGATGAGGCTTAAAGTCTGACACTGTTATGTTGCCGACTGCCTGCTACAGATAAGGTGAAGATATTTTACGGAATGACTGTAAATCCTGGATGAAAGGATGTTGAGGGGTAGTGATGTGGAGCTGAAGGAGAGGGATTGCCTGAGCGACTCTGTAACCCAGTGAACACTGACACTACTGCCACACCTGAAGTTTAGTGATTCTCTTTTTGCACTTACACCAGAGCAATAGATTCAGAATGAGGATTATCAGCAGGGCAGAGACTGAAGTCAGCAATTAAGAGTGGTCAACAACACGGCTGAGAGAAGTGTGAAGTTGTTCGAGGAATTCAACTGACTCATCGCTGATGAAGAAAAAAGCTGTGTTTTCTCCGAGTGGTCAAGGCAAATAGGAAAGTTGCCCTCAATCAATCAAGAAATCTGCCGTTGACACCGTGCTTGCAAACTGCAAAGCCTTCTTGAGTGCATCGGGTGTTGGAGTCATAAAATGAGAACAATAATTATTATAGACATTTGTGGATTTAATTATGTTTTTTGACATTTGTTGACACTTTCCATATTTAAAACCTACTGAAATTTTCGATTTCAAGCTGACCAACTCTTTAAGTATCACACGTATTGTCATGTTACAGTAATGTTTGATTTATTTCGAAATAAAACTCAATTGTATGGGAATATATGCTCGACACATGTATTTCTACATTAACGTCTATGCATTGACCCATGCAAAGTATAACACAGTCATTGAGCACCGCCTTCCAGTTGGAATAGGAAGCTGAAATTTTGTCTCAATAATACTATTGATAGGTCTAACAAACGGAGAGGATGTCTTGGTTTTTAGCTTGAACTTTATTTTTTACCATGTATCTGTGAACCACACTAATATATATATATATATATATATATATATATATATTCGCATACAGGTACGCACTTCTTGGCATATCTATTCTATGTATACATTAAACATATAAATGTGATAAATTAATTTCGACTGTTGTGACGCTTCTCACAGGTCTATAATAGATTGGCAATCTTATAGAAAATGCTGAAATTATATTCAATTATAGAACTCATATATAATATGATATGATACCTGCTCGTTTGACTGACCAATGACCATCTCCTAAATTTGGTCTTATCTCTGATTACATGCGGGGGTGCTTACTGTTCAGTGGCTCCCTCGCCCATTATATCGTCTCCTCCATCGTCTGGCCACCCCGCCACTGGTTGCCCTCTGACAGTGCCAGTCCCAAGCCTGGATAAAGGAGGGGGCGACACTGATCATCATTAATAAATATGGCAGTGTCGTTGAACAGTTAGGTCTGGCATTGTGTCCTGGGTAATACGCCTGTATTTCTTCGGTAGCTCTTAAGGCGTGTATACGTTAACTTGCTCTGGCCGCCGCTCTCTACGCTCGGCCTCTATAGAGGCGACTTTGTGCTTCCACACATATAAGTCTACGCAGAGTACGCCACTGGTTGACGGACTCGCTTAGCTACATCGGTAAGAGCGCTGGCCACGCTGCATAAATTTTTTTACTTAGGTTTACTATTATTGTTAGAACGTTCTGCTGTCACCCGGCTTCATTCATTCATACATTTCAAGAATTTATATAGCGCTCCTTCAAGAAATCCACTCTGAGGCGCTCCCAGTCCATTCGCGGTGAAACAAAAAAGTTTTTAGCAGCCTTAAAACACTGACGAGTCAATTCTAGGTAGCAGGCGCATTTCCAACGGGAGACTATTCCAGACAAATGGACCTACAACTGAGAAAGCACGACGCTGACAGGTTGAGGTTTCAACACGCGGGACCAAAAGCTTCCCACTAGAGGCAGAGCGAAGGGCTCTGCGAGCCAGGACAACAGATACTGGACAGCAGAGTTCATAGGTCGGGGCACAGGCCGCACAGGCAAGGAGACAACGCTAAACCAGTGAAGTAATTCTGTATTTGATGCGCAGTGTAGAGTATCGTGCATGTAAGATGAAACAGTGGCATATTTAAGGATTCGCCCAATTATCCGGGCTGCAGACCAAAGAAAACGGTCTAGTCAGGCTATAAATAATAGAGGCAAACCAGCCAGAATAGAACAACAGTAGTCCAAGCAACTGGTGACAAAAGCATGGACAAGAAGTTACAAGAGTAGCAGCAGCATCCTGCGATAGGAAACGAGAGATGACCCGTAACTGACGAATTTGGTAGCAACAGCCTGGAGTCAAATTATTATAACGAGCTAACATTATTTTGTGACGAATAGGCAGGGCTGCAATCAAGGGTACACGCGGGTATACAGAGTATACTGACCTCAAAAAGAGCGTGTGAATATACGCATAAAAAGGCAGAGAATTTAGGTGTGTTTTTCATGAAATTCGGAGAGAATCACGATATAGGGCCATCAGTTTTTTCGGACAGGAAATTCTTGACATTTTCTGAAGATTTGGGGCCAATTGACTTTAAAAAAGGTCATCAGGTTTTTGGACGGGAAAATCTTGGCATTTTCTGAAGATTTGGGCCGGATGACTAAAAAAGTCGTCAGAAATTTCGGACCAAAAAGTCGGTTTTTCTCCCGGTCAGCGTGTACTACTACTCACCTCAAAGTTTACCAGTACGGTCCTGCGTATTATAGGGCCTACTTTTTTGGTCTAACACGGCCAAATACTCTTACTTATGTTATTAGACCTATTCTTTTTATATTTAGAGGTCTATTGCTTTTTATTATTATTATTACCATCCAGCGTCCAGATCGAGTCATTGCTAGGATATCCGATGGATAAACGGATGGATGGATGGATTGACGGATGGATGGATGGATAGATGGATGGATGAGTATAGATGGCCTGACTGATCGCTGGAGTGAAGGATTATTGGATTGTTGAATTGATTGATCGATGAGCCATTAGATCAATTTCAAGCTCGAGTACACGTTAAGAAGATGATCGGCGACTATAATATGCAAAAGAAAGTTGCAGTGGAATTACGACGAATCATCATCATCATCATCGTCATCATCATCGTCGTCGTCGTCGTCATCATCATCATCACCATCACCATTATTATCATCATCATGAATCTTTCTGTCCTTTCAATTTTACGTATAAGATCGGCGCCGATGATAAAAAAGACGGCAAAAAATGGATGCAGCATATGTATGATGATTTCGTATAAGTGGGACATATATACAGTAAAGTGTTCCATAGCACAAGAGATACATTGGGAAGCAATAATTAACAATTAAATCAAGGAGCCACAGACATAATTATTACTGACTTGAATTAGCGACAGAGTGGAAGTATTTTCGATTATATGAAGACGTATACATAGAAGGATTTCGTGTGTATACATACTTCGCGAATGCTCTCATACGCTGGTATAGTGCCAGTCAAAATACGGGAGAAAGAAGGAGGACGATACTAATAATCTTTTTAGGACACAGTGTAGTTAAACAGCGAACAGCCAACGTCTGTGTAACAGTGCTACTATAATAATTATACCGGCGTCTAATTTGTAGCTCGTTTTTGCAGCAGAACGATCACTATTTCAAATGACGTCATCACTCATTGTGACGCAATCTGTTAATATGACGGTGCGAAATTATTGCCATATATTCAGTATTCATATCGTCAACGTAGCCTTGAAATGAGACCATCGTAATAACAGATTTTTACGAAATAAACTTAAATAGGATGTCTACTTATACAATTCAATCGATTCACGCTGAAAGGTGCAACAAGAATTATTCTAGTAAGTGAAGTTCTTCACGCATTAGTAAAATAGACGACACACATTCACAAGGATAAAGACATTGTACTAAACCGGGTCGGTAGATGCCTCGACTCTATAAAGCAACGACTGCAAATGTAATTTCGTATAAAGTATTATTATAGGCATTGGATCTTTATAATAGTCACTACCTGGATCGACAAAATTGACAAAGCCACCGTTAAGATTTCTGCGTCATTGCAGTATCGAGGACCGAAGTATATAGCCTATATGGAGTATCTTTGGACAGTGTCTAATGACGACCATAGCCCTCACCCTAACGGACACGCAGACGTTTAACATGACCCTATAACAGACACGGTCCCCGATACTGCAACTATGCCAAGATTTCTTCATACAACAAATAGACCTATAAAACGTCTTTAGAACGTATATATTCTATATGTATATATATATATATTTGTTGGTGAACTATAATATAGGAAGGTCATCATTGTGCATGGAAGGTCACTCGTCGTCCACAAAGACTCGTCACGTGATCTCTTCTTCTTTTGCAGCGGATCAACTACAAACTACATGCACATGGATGGACGTACGATTTCTCTTTCTTAGGTTATTCGTTTATTTAGCTCTTCAATGGCATCGTATTCTGTCTGATGAAGATATTTTGTGATATTTTCCTGTTACGTATACATTTCTCTAAACTACATGTAACGTTGTGAGTTGATTATAAAATATAATTATTAATCTGTAGAATTGTTTGTGTAGACATATAGCCTATAATAGTCTATGTTTATGTAGGCTATAATTTTATATAGCTTCTTTAACGATCAGCGTCTGCAGCATCGCAACTACCGTATACATCACTTATATAGTTTTTATAGCTCCTTTTTGAAGGTAGGCCCCTACCACATATTATATGAAAAATGACTGGTGGAAAGCAGGTTTTTATGCTCACAGAATGACATATCCATACTATTGATGTTGATGTCGATATGTTTATCTTATTATTTTATAAGTTTATCAGAGTGACAGTGGGGCATAGGCCTATACAGGTACATATAGAAGAGAAATAAGCAGAACGACAGAGGCTAAGGCAGATCATAGAGAGAAAGGATGGCGAGAATAAACACAGGAATAAAGAAAAACATGGTGAGAAGAAAGTCACGCTGAGGCAGAGAGAGTGCACCTTCAGTTTAACGACATAGAAAGATCATTAGTGTCGCCCTCCTCCTTTATCCAGCCCTGGAACTGGCACTGCCAGAGTGCAAACAGTGACGAAGTTCAAGAGGGAGAGAGAGACTGATACTGCCTGACAGGCATACTCAGTGAGGGAGGAGGAGAGGCAGAAACAGAGGCAGAGACAGAGATAGAGACAGAGATAGATAGAGAGAAAGAGACAGAGACAGAGAGAGAGAGAGAGAGGCAGAGAGGCAGAGACATTGACAGAGAGACAGAGACAGAGAGAGACAGAGACAGACAGAGAAAAGAGACAGACAGAGACAGATAGACAGATAGACAGACAATTAGACAGAGAAAATAGGAAGAAAGCAGCTTGCGTCGGTGAACACATAGGCAGATAAAGAGAGACACACAGCCAAAGAAACGAAAGCCAATCCGAACATTTCAAGGTGCAGCACAGTGTACAGTGTACACGCCATATAATAATGACGCAATCGAAGCGAAAAGCAAATCTCGGCTTCGTCCATAAAACCGGCTCCGATATAAAAAAAATCTCGGCAAATAATCAAGGTACGCCCAGGTACAAGGGCGGATCCAGGGGGGGGCCAATCCGGCCATGGCCCCCCCCATTTCAAATCACCATGGGACGTGGCCCCCCCCATCCATAGTGGCCAAAAAAAATTTCAGGGTGTCAGTCATGCACAGGAGAATTAATGTATAAATGTACTAAAAATCTATAATAAAAATAATGTATAAATGTAATTAAAATCTAATCTAAGTCTCTCACGCAATTGCATTGTCTTTATATAAAGCATCGAAATGAAACAATCTTTCAACAGTATCCAACTATGATTTATGGCATGCAATGTATGTTATTCGTGTATATATTCGTAGTACATTGTAAAAACATTAACACCAATAAACACAATTATAACTAAGTACAACTAACCATTAATTACAAATCAAGTTAACGCTAACAACAGTGTTTGGGATGTAATTTATTTTTTGCAGATGCCAAAAAAAATTCAGGGCGAAACATGTTAAGTTTTGAATTTAGTCTATATGTGCAAGAAAATGCGGTGAATGGTAACACATGTTTACTCCTTGTTTTTATTTGTATCTTACTATATTTCATTCAGTAGTGGGAAGTATTTTATTTATTCTAGTCTTAAAAAGTCATCAGTTTTTTAGAAGGAAAATTGAACACATTTTTGAAGATTTCTGACGGTTCACTAAAAATTCATAAGTTTTTGGGAAGCGAAATTGAACACCGTTTTTTAAATTTCGCACGGAAGAATAAAAAGTCATCGCTCTTTTCAGACGAAAAATTTAACACCTTTTTTAAGGATTTCACACGGATGACTACAAAAGTCATCAGTTTTTTGGGATGCTAAATTGAACACTTTTTTTGAAAATTTCGCACGGAAGACTAAAAAGTCATCACTCTTTTTAGACGAAAAATTAAACACCTTTTTTAAGATTTCGCACGGCTGAATACAAAAGTCATCAGTTTTTTGGGATGCTAAATTGAACACCTTTTTTGAAGATTTCGCACGGAAGACTAAAAAGTCATCACTCTTTTTAGACGAAAAATTAAACACCTTTTTTAAGATTTCGCACGGATGACTACAAAAGTCATCAGTTTTTTGGGTTGCTAAATTGAACACCTTTTTTGAAAATTTCGCACGGAAGACTAAAAAGTCATCACACTTTTTAGACGAAAAATTAAACACCTTTTTGAAAATTTCGCAGCGATGACTACAACATGTCATCAGTTTTTTCGGATGCGAAATTAAACACCCTTTTTGAAGATTTTTGGCGGATTACTTAAAAAAGAACATCTAGTTGTCAGGAAAGAAGTTTTTAAGTAAAGTCTATATTTATTGAGACCTTATGGCACTCTTATAAGCACTGAAAAGTACAGCTATTTTGTTAAGATAACAGCTTAAAATGCTACCATTGCAATGTGAAAATTCAAAAAGTTTCTGGTGGGGAGGGGCATATCCCCTCCCCACACCCCTCCCCTACCACTCTCGGCGCTGCGCGCCTCATGATTGTCTTCAGACACGGTCAATTATCTACCCCTCCGGAAACCTCAATCCCACCCAGAGGTGGGGGCTAAATTAAACTCTGGTTTCGCCCAAAAACGACTAAAAAAGTTCATCAGATTTTTCGGCGAAAGATCAACGAAAAAATTTCCGACCCCAGCCCAAAAATTTTTTGGCCCCCCCCTTCAAAAATTCCTGGATCCGCCCTTGCCCAGGTAACAGTTACAGTACCATTCATGCAGGTATAGACGAGATGAGTCGTCTACACACGCCGCGCCTAGCTTCTGCAACCTGGACACTCACATGGAGACTCTGCGTATACGGACAGGTGAGAACAGGTGAGCACAGGTGCGTGTTACCTGTGAACGAGGTGCGTGCTTTGTATTGAACAAATCAGCGCGGGGATTTGTGTCATGTAAGACGAAACTAATCAAGGAATGGAACCAGCGTAGAACAAGCGTAGGTCTACACGTCTTCATTAGTGAATAATGCAGTAGGAGATTGGGTGTGTGAGCCAATAATAATCATTATTATCCGTAAGTAAATAATGTAATCATATTAATCATGTTGCATAATTATGACCGATATTTGCGTCCTATTGATTGATTTAATTACGGAGTCCAATGAATTCAGTTGGGGAAAGACTTTGATAGGTATTGAAATGCAGACTTAAAAAGAAACACCTGCTCTGCAATTCGTACGGTTTGCCAATGACGTCAACAGACGTTTGTATACATGTAACTAAATAATTATATGCTGAATAATATGTGAAGCAGAGCCGTATACAGTACACATGAGCGGAGACTTAGGGGACAGAGGGGAGGTCCACTCTAGAGTTTGTGAGGGGGACGGAGATGCTTATACATGTATCTCCCAATATTTCAGAAATATTATAAATTTCTACAGTGTTATTCACTGTTTATCTATAATGAGCACATTTGTTAAGATGACAGCTTAAGATATTATCCTTCAGTTTGCAAATTTAAAATATTTTAAGCAATGGGAGGCGACATTTATTGAAGTCTTGCAGACTTGCACCATGTCTCTGAGCACTGAAATCCTGAAATTTTTGTGAAGGCGACAGTTAAATAGCTAAGGTTACAATTTGGAAATCCAAAATATTGTTAACAATTGGGATGCGACACTCTGAAGTCTTAAACCATGGCTATCAGCACTGAAAACTGAGCAATTGTATTAAGATGAAGCTTAAAATAATTTCAATAATTATAATATGGAAATTTTAAAATAATTTAAACAATGTGGGGGACATTTATTGAAATCTTAAGCCATGTCTATCAGCAAAAAATTATGAGAAATTTTGTTGAGATCACAGCCTAAAATGCTTCCATTGCTGTGTGGAAATTTCAAAAATGTTTAAACAATGAGGAAATTTTTTTGAAGTCTTAAACTAGGGCAGTAGTTTAGTATGAATCAATATACTGGCGTTGGTTTGAGATATATAGCAGATTTAAGCACACATTCGAAGTATCTAAACGAATTAACGTACTAGCCTACTATACATTGTGCATAACGTATGTATAGTTTTATACATATTTGTGTATGTTAGTTTACTCTCATTATGAATCAACTTCCAGTACAAAGTAATACCTATTTTTCTATATAATATTATATAATGTACATGTATAGGGCCTACCTAGTATTTTAAGATGCAGTTCATTAGACACCTGGGTAACTTGTGTATTCTTGCCACATCTCCTAAACCGTTGCTTCAGTATCTACTTCATTATGTATTATGCAGTTAGTGAGTAATAACTACAGGCTACTCATCGCAATTTTTATGTTTCAAAAGGTGCTATGCCATAATTATGTCTACTATCTAGATTATAGCTACTACACAACACATGCTGGTTAAGTGTATAAAATGTGCTCTTATTTCAGTATTAACTACTACATAGCCACGCTGTTTACGTGCATACATGTAGATGATCAATCAATCAATCAATCAATCAATCAATCAATCGTAATTTATATAGCGCCCTTTGAAGGTACCTACTCAGAGGCGCTCCCGGCTGCGATCAAGCGAAAAAAACACATGATGTATTCTTAGTTAAACCCTTTTAACACATTTACCTCTAAACGCGTATATATAAATTGGTGATCTGTCTTAGATGAGGTTGCTGAGAGCTTAATCGCAGCAGTGGATAACTACTGGTAGTTATTTCAGACTAACCTATCAGCAGTTATACCACTGATGTGCTAGAGCATCGGATTCGACTCCAACACACACACATCCACCGCCACGTACAATAGTATAACAATAGCCTATTGTTCCCAATCGCAAATCATCGTCATTGTAATTATTGTTACAATTTCTTTATGTCGCTCTGTATGTGATTGTGTGCCTCTGAACTTTGTAAGGAGCGCTGAATTCCGAAGCCTTAATCCTTGCGATTAATCCTTATGATTAATCCTTGCGATTAATCTTTATGATTAATCCTTATGATTAATTCTTATGATTAATCCTTATGATTAATCCTTATGATTAATCCTTACGATTAATCCTTATGATTAATCCTTATGATTAATCCTGATGAATAATCCTTATGATTAATCATTACGATTAGTTGTATTGCCTGATGATTGTAGGCCCTACCTCAAATTCGTATTGTATATTAAAATCAGTGGTATCGAATAATCTATGATCTATTCATAGTTTTCTCACTTCTACGAATAGGTCAAGCAAATAACAATAATTAATAATTACTAAAATTTATTTCTTTTTTATGTGCACATGTGTAGGGATCCTAAAGGGTGGACCTCTGTTCAGCCGAACATGCTGAACATGCCTTAATCCACCTCTGTAAAATGTGAACGTGATCGTATGAATTTGAGCCAAAAAGGTACAAAAGAGAATCAGGGAATTTCTGAATACCATGCTATAATATTATATCCTACAATGCAAGTATAATTTGATATGCTCTTTTTTACAAACTTGCGAGCTACAGAGCAGGAAGATTAACGAATCATAACTTTAAAACGATCTATTCTGTATTCGTATTCGAAAAATAATATGATCCCACTATCAGATCGGAAACGAGTATGCCCTCAGAATAAAATGCCCATGCCAGATGGTCCGCCTGGTTTCTCCCATCTGCATGTCTCGGGCAAAATGAATTCCGGCGCATCGAAAAACACGTAAGAGGATTGTATGGCGGGTCCAGTTCTAATCTGACGGATTGTTGTGCTAATCTGACACTGCACGCAGGAAATAGAAACACTATCGATCTAATCATCCATGCACGTGCTCTGAAAAGGTCAATCCCCTGGCATAATATATAGTCACACCCAAATAATGAACTGTGGTATATGAAAACAAATACCGGAAATGGAATGCTAGAAATGATTCGACGCTGTATACTGGCAACGGCTGCAAGGCTATAGGAACAGGGTTTCCACGGGTTCAGTCGGAGGCAAATTGACGACAGCCATGCGCTGGTGTCTGCAAAAAGATCCCTCGTCTGAAAAGTGACCCCTGCTGATTTTTTACTATATGTCATAACCCACCACATACGCAGGCCTACACAATCATGTGTAATTGCGTACACTATGTCACTTTCAAATTTTAAGCTTATGATTAGTAGCCTACAACACACCTATAAGAATCTCGTTAAAGTGCAAAAATAAGGTCGTCAAGGTTAAATTATATAGATCTAATTAAACCTGAAACAATCAATTCGACTGCGGCGCAATTTAGCTGATTTAACGGTGGTTTGTCTTCGCCCCCCCGTTTGCCCCCCCCCCCCCCATTGCGTAGGGATCTTTGACTTCCTCGTGTCTCAGCAGGAGTATTATAATTATATGCTACTCTTCATTCTTCAAACGCTGAGACGCACCTTCCTTAACTGCTATATGTAGTGGGACGCAGTGCAAGTTTAGTGTAATGGTGTGTTAAGTGCCTTATAGCCGAAACGTCGCAGATTCAAATCTAGTTCAAGCCACTGCGTTACGGCCTTGGACAAGTTGCTCGCCCACAATAATAATTACTGTCTGTGAGAGGAAGGCATCGGAAAACCACCTCGGTTATCTCATTCTCAAGTGGTTGAAAAACCAATAGACCTGCCTTTTGGCACAGAATGCATCATACAGTTAGTTATCTGTTTATCTCCTGCATTTGTTATAGCGCACCTATAATCTCCCGACTCAGACGCGCTCCCGACTGCCGCGCGGACACTGCATCGGAGTCTCACACCGAAGCGCACGAGCAAATGTGAGAGAACGAGATATCAGGGAAGCTTGCTGCTATTAAGTGAGGGCCAATGGATGGCAATTGCCTGCGAGTACCAAACAGCATGAATTGAGTTTTAGAGGGTTTAGTAGCAAACGATTAGTCGCCATCCATGATAAGAGAGCATCATTGGCATTGAAAATTAAAGATACAGTGGACACTGCATCAGCGGCAAAGCATGCAGTGAGCATAGGGCAGCACGTCGTCAGCATAGAGTTGGTGCAGGAGACCACATGCAGTCAGCAAGGAACTAATACCTGCACCTGTATAGAGAACGTATACAGTAAAGGGCCCAGCACTGTGGCACACTAAAGGGGCTGGGACCCATCATGACCTAGAGGCACCCAATACCACACAGCTATAGTGCGACCAGTTAAAAAAAGCGAAGCCATTCTGAGGAAGCACAACTAGACCAAAGGAAATAGAAAGACGTTGTAGCAGGATAGAGTGATCAACTGCATCAAAGGCGGCACTGACATCAAACAGAGCTAAAAGAGTGATCTGATCACGGTCTGTGGCGCCATACAAATCAGACAATTATAGACAAAAGAGTTTCAGTAGAATGATTTCTACGGAAACCCGCTTGCTGACAGGATAGTAACCCATGCCTGTCTAAATATGCAAGTACATGTAATTGGTTTGCAACAATGCGTTCTAAAGGATTTTTTGACAAAAAAGTGACATTGGCAAATGACCTGTAGTTGGTTGGATCACTTAGGTCCAGACCGTCTCACTTCAGAACAGGAAGCAGGATTGACTGTTTTTGAGAAGATGAAAAATAGTTTTCCTGGATAGACCGGTTGCAGAGCGTAGTGAGGAAGGGCAGAAAGTCGTCTATGACAGTGACAATCAAACTTCTGCAGGCCACGGACGGGCCAAAAAATTTGTTCAAGCTCACGGACCGCTAACTTAAATGGCAAGCGAAAACAAAAGCGAACTATCGCCTGTTATAAAAAGACTATTATGAGGCTATTTGTATTTATGGATTTTTTATGATTTAAAACACATCCCTAATAGCATTTAATTTATTTCTCATGTTAATTCTCATTTAATTACATTTTCAAAAGTTAGACTCAAGGTTTCAAACAAGATTAGATGTTTGTTATTGTTGGATTAAGTGGCTATGCAAAAATATAGCTAAAGACACGTTACAAAGGTTGTGCGCTAATGATATAACCACCTGCTTGAATTAAAACACAGAAATAAGAATATCGCCATATTTTAAATCTTGTGGAATATATTTTCGTGTGGGCGTTCATTTTGAGATTGTACGTTTTTGTTCGAATAGGAAATCAATTAAGAATTAGACTATCTTTTTTCGCTCAGAGTGCCTGAACGATCACGCTCTTTCGTTATTCATTCATTTAAACAACTTTTCAGACAGGCTCGTTTACGTTTTGCAAATGTTTAAATGTTTCAAACACATTTGTTTATAGCCTATATTTTAAAATGTTATATTATGTTAGAAAATTAAAAGAACCACATCCAGTAATTTATGATCGCTCATCATAGATCAGCTGAAATAAACACGAATCTGACTGCAGTCATCGGCTTAGAATTCAGAATAAATTTAAAAAAATCAATGGCCATTGGCAAGTTGTAATGCAGTGGTAATTATTTATTCTAAATTTCTAAATTTCGAGATTGAATTTTGGATAAATTTTGAACAGCAATTAAAATAATTTCACAATTTCAAACCTATAAATTATTAATCAAAATTTATTTTTAATTCTAAGACTTCTTCACGGACCGGTGATCAGGGCTCCGCGGACCGGTGCCAGTCCGCGGACCACCACTTTGAGAACCACTGGTCTATGAGTTCTTGAACGATAAACGCAGGGACAATATCCAACTCGCACGTTTTCGTCGCAGATGCTATAATTAACTTTCGCGACTCTAGTGCATTGACCTCATTTTAAGGTAGAAAAACATTGATCAGTGACAGAGAATTCTGGTGGAGCTGAAGCTGAGGTAGCGTCACGTATGCTATATATATAGTCTATGTAGCGCTGTTGTCGTATCATCAGCGATGATTGGCGTGATCACCACTCGCTGTGCTCACAGAGGCAGATCCACCTCAGCGCTGACCATATTATATTGATCAGCGACCGAGTGCTGGCAGCGCTTCGCTGAGCAGCGGCAGCAGCGTTGGAGCCATGCAGCGGAGAGGAGTCGTGATGTGTGCAAAACGTGGAAATTGTTATGGAAGGTTTAATTACGAACCGGAAAACCAGCTTATGGATTCTTTTATGTGCTAAATATGTTCGGCGGGTGAGGGGGGCTTCGTACCCCCCGATCCCTCAGACGATGTCGATTCTGTAGGTTCACAGTGTGTACATAGGTCTGCATAGTACATAGTAGTACACGGACCATGTAGATTTATATCATATATAATATTATATATATAGTATTTAATATATATAATTATGTTATATATAATATAATTATATACAGCTATAACTATATATATATATATATAGGTTTCATATATGTATATACATATATAAGTTTTATATATATATACACCCACACACAGATATATATGTATATATAATATATACGTCATCAAGGAGGCGAACGGGTTGAACCAGCTTTTCAATTTTCCGATGGATTAAATATAATCCGAAGTTATCAGGGAGATTCCTGGTTGAGCGGCGAACAAGAATGGCGATGAAATTGCCGACTTCCTTCATCCCGTGAATCTCGATCTACCATACAATACATGTATAGGTCTATATGTCGTAGGTCTCTGCTCTGCGCCACTCTTCCACGCTCCCTAAAGACCTGTCAGCCTGACATGCGCACGCTATACTTATAGACTGACGTCGAAAATTATTGTGATGAATGTCATGAATTGAGGTCAATGTCAGCGAATTACTCTTCGCCTATGCTCTTGGTTTAGCTTGACCGACCATTAAGGGCGACCTTTTACCGCAAGTCACCTTGTGGGTTTTACATGATGTGGGTATTTATGTATCAATATAATTATAATAACTGCATGGTAGCTAACCCTACACATGTAACCCCATCAGTCCCTGGCCATAATAACTATGCGCGGACCTTGATAATTAAAATCCGGGTCGTCCGAGCTGACTTGTGTTTTTATCTGGTTTATCATTTCAACGTTTTCTTAGCCATGCATTCGTCCCGTGTTTGGCCAAGACTCCCGGATATAGTGGGTCAGATTGGGGAACGGACATTAACCCTCCCAGACGAAAGCCCCCCGACAAACCCCCCAGTGTAGGACATACCCCTAAGGAGTGGGACATGTTGCGCGTATTTTGTATACTAGTCATTAAAACTATGTAGGCCTACATAAAAAACATCTACAAGAAAAGTTTATTTCAATGGCCGTCGAAAGTCTCTCATGAGCAGGCCATATAAAGATAGGGTCTAGATGTTGCATATACGAATATTGTTTTTATTTGTATATAATAGACGTTGGAGCTATAAATTAAAAAATCTACAGGAAAAATGTAGGCTAAAACTGATTGTTTATCAGATTGACCGTAAATAAAAAAGAAGTATACTTCTTTTTTATTTACGGTCAATCTGATCAATAATTTCCATTCGTTATTATAAATGCAATTTTTTAATGTGAACGACGCTAAAAAAAAGTCTCTAAGTTGAGACCTAAATTACATTAATAAGTCTTCAGGTATTGATTTTATATCCGGAATGACTGATTGACGATACCAAGTTTTAAGTTAATGAGTGACAGGTTTTTACCCGTATACGAAATTAACTACATGTATATATATAGTTGACAACATGCAGCATGAAAACTATACAATTAAGTGTTAAGAATCAACTGCAGAAATAGGTTATTTGCACAGTAGAGGGGTTATGTGTCCCGGGTTATATATACTAAGATAAATTGGTCTTTTTATGTCCGGGGATTTTGTCTGGGTTTTGTCCGGGGTTTGTCCAGAAGTTAAGGTCCTACACCCAGTCAAATCATCGGTGTTGAGTTTGAAGTCTGTCCTACGAGCTATGCATTTCCACTTGCTATATATTCACACAGTGTAATTGGATTATACACTAAGCCTATGCACGCTTGCATGTGTTATGGTTAAATGCATAATTATAGGCAGCTTGTGTATTTTGTACTATAGAAAGGCAAACTGAATTTAGTAACGCTTATTTCTTAAAAGCCTGCCAACTGAGTCATTAACTATACATGGACAAAAAGTTAATATTACTTCTCTAGTTTAGTTCTGTTTAACACGGCTGTCTGCATTTACCATAATAATTTATAGTCAATGAAGAGCTGTGCTTTATGACACTGAGGCCACACATGATGTCAACTGTTGCTCATAAAATTAATTATATTCAATGAGATCTTATACTAAGACAATTATTATTTGCGTTGCAGTTGGAGTTCTCCATATCAAGAGTCTGATGAATCATTGGAGTTCTCCATATCAAGTGTCTGATGAATCGCAATAGCCCATATAATTTGTCCTATACATTATAGGCCTACATTGCATTATTTTCCAGAGCTGATCTTCGACGTAGGAGGTCATTTCCTGTCCACACATCTTCCATCCAATTCCAGTTGTCTTCGGAACTGAAGATCGGATTGCATCTTCCTGGCTTCCGTTATAGTCCGCCGCAGAGCTGCGTGGAAACTGATACTCCGGGAATACAACCGCACGCCTTCGGCAGAAGAAACAAAATACTCGGAAAGAATGGTTGCCGTTTCGCTCGTCCAATGTCTTTGTTGTTGAAGAATCGGTTTCTTTATTTAACTCAGGGCTCTTGTATGTTCTGAACACTACTGTAATAGGGTCTTAACTCTGCCACTGGTTACACTCTGCCAGTGCCAGTCCCAAGCCTGGATAAAAGAGGAGGGCGACACCAATCATCTTTGAAATGGCAGAATCGTTTAACGGCAACAAGCATAATAGGATCTTGACTCCCTGTACCCGAACAACACTGTATGCAGGAAAATGCTATTTTGCCAACTACTGACGTGTTTTAAGTGCGTGTGTATAAGATATAATATAGGTGCAATGTGCATGTATACGTAAAAGACTGTGCGCGTGCCTATATGCCATGTACAATTGTACATGTATGCCATGTATGTATTGTATATAATACGCATGCAATGCGTGGCTTAATCATTAACGAATTACACAACGGTTGAGATATCAATTTGAACTTATTTGGCATAGTGCGTCGAAATGCTTATGAAAATAATGTGTAATGGAAGAAGACAATAAAGCGATCGTTTTATTTTTAAGGCATCCATATACATCGTCCGAATACTCAGTGCCAGTCCCGAGGTCTGGGTAAATGAGGAGGGAGACGCTAATCATCTTCATCATGACTCAGCATCGTTAAGCATCTAACAAACTAACAAACTAACAAGTCCACTATTTCAGGGCTTCCTTGGGACGTCGAGTCGTTGAAAAAAGAGCTAGGTGATTTTAATCTCCAAACCCACGATTGATCTCGTGATTTTTTTACAACACCTTTCCATCAATACAAGGACATCAATCGCTCGCAATAATTATTTCGTCCAAATAAGGACTTGATTCCAGTGGAGCAGAAGTGAGTAGTGTGTGTACGTGATGAAACACAGAACGAGGTCGTAGGCATGGCTAGCGTAGCCTATCCATTGTCCAAAACAACGCATAACAATAATAGTGATATTGGTGGTGGTGATGGTGGTAGTATTAATAGTAGTAGTAGCATTAGTAGTAGTAGTATAGTAGTAGTAGCAGTAGTAGTAGTAATAGTAGTAATAGCAATAATGATAATAATGGTATAGTACAGTAGAGTAGCATAGCCTACTATAGCAGCCATAGTAGTATAGTAGTTAGTAGTAGTTGCCATTGTTGTTGCGCCTGAAGTAAGATGATTAACGCTCAAACTTGAATGATCTGGCAGCGGTCTATCTAGAGGTCAAGAAGACCAACAGGACGTCCTTGTGGATGGAGATATGACTTTATATCGAACGTAGCAATCCTTTCAGTGGCGGAGACGAGGGTTGACCTGTATTATCGTCCAAGTCAAATGGAACATCTCCGTTCTATACGCACAGTCCGCGCACTCATGAAATAATGAAGAAAAGCAATTATTTGCTCTGGGCGCGAATCTGAGATGCTGCGAGGGAACAGGGATTCGCAGAGAGAGAAAGAAGGAGACTGACAGGCGGAGGCAGCGATAC
>OX457045.1:18409750-18427250 GCA_949752735.1 Lumbricus terrestris | reverse complement strand
TGTCTGCCTGTCCGTCCGTCCGTCTATCTGTCTGTCTATACGTCTGTCTGTCCTTCTATCTGTCCGTTCGTCCGTCTGTCCGTCTGTCTGCCTTTCTGCCCTTCTTGAATCTGTCCGTCCTCTTATCTGCCCGTCTGTCTGTTTGTCCGTCTGTCAGTCTGTCCGTCTGTCTGCCCGTCTGTATGTCTGCCAGTCCTTGCGTCTATCCGTCCTTTAATCTGTCCGTCTGTCTGCCCGTCTGTCTGTCTTTCTACCCGTCCGTCTATCTGTCTGTCTGTCCTTGCACCTGTCCGTCCTCTCATCTGCCTGTCTGTCTGTCTGTCCGTCCGTCTGTCAGTCTGTCAGCCCGTCTGTATGTCTGCCAGTCCTTGCGTCTATCCGTCCTTTCATCTGTCCGTCCATTTGTCTGTCCGTCCGTCTGTCCGTTCTTGTGTTCGTTCTTGTATCCGTCCATCCGTCGGTCATGCAATCTACTTCCGTCATGCGATCTCCTCGTCATCAGATCTGTCTGTCATTAAACAGAGTGCACGTGCACCGTAATTTTTCCAGCAAATGTCCTCCAGCAGCTACTCCAATGACCTAAGGATACTTGCAATTCCAAACTGTACATTCACTGCACGCACGCATGAAGTACACCTTCGTCACTATGTATACATGAATCCGTATTTAAAGAAAGTGTAATGTAACCATGTATATGAGCACATAGTATTATCTACACGTAGGTCTGAATTGTGCAAACGTGCATACATTGCCTACAAAAGGCCCTACATGCATGTATGTATATATGCCCTAGGCAGTGGTGTAGTGGGGCGGGGACGCGGGGGGACGCCGTCCCCCCACTTTTTTGCAAAATCTTGCAAAATTGCACTTTTTGCAACAGTTTCTACTTCAATTTCCATGGCGTCCCCCCACTTCAATTTTCAGGCGTCCCCCCACTTCATTTGTTAGGACTACACCACTGGCCCTAGGACCTACAGAATCGTAATGTTTGAAGTAAATTGCTTGTAAGGTAAGCAGCTACCAATTCTTGTTCCCACCCTCGCTTGAGAAATACATGAAATTCCGCTCCTAGCTCCGATTATACACTTAGTGAAACATAGGCTATATACTGAATACTGATAAATTCTGAATTCAGGCTGCACTATACAATGTAGCCTACATCTGTCACAGAATATATAAATGCTTCTTTGCCAATTATAGGCTACAAACTCCGCCATTGTTCGCACTTGACAGCGCCAGTCCCAAGCCTGGATAAAGGAGGAGTGCGACGCTAATGATGACAAGACGTCGTAAAACAGCAACAAGCTAGACTGCGTCCAAACTCTATAACAGCACGTGCCACGATGAGTTAGACTCCTACAGACCTACACTGACGGATAAAGAACTATAATTATAATTAAAATTATAATTAGCTGCCCCTATCGATTTCCCTCCTGGGTCCATTGTGTACCCAATCCGACTACATGTCGAGCTGTACCTTTGTTATACTTGTTGCTTTAACTTTTCTGGTGACTGTGGAAATAAAAATGATCGGATTCGATTTGATCTATTTGAGTTCATCTGATCGTGGGGCGCAGTAGTGGGTATGCTCGTTGCCTTGCAGCCGGAGGGTTGCAGGTTCGAATCCACCTCAAGCCGCCCCAAACGGAACTTCAGCAAGTCCTGCACTCGCAGTTGCTCATGCGCTTCGGCGTGAAACTCCGATTCAGTGTCCGCGCTGTAGTTGAGAGCGCCTCTGAGTAGGATACTGAAGGGGCGCTATAACAAGCGCACATACATGTATACATTTAATGTCTGATTGTCTGATTGCATCTGCAACGGAGACAAGAATTTGTAGGTACCATCGTATAGGTACCTACAAATAGGTCCAGTAGGTACCTGTAGGTACCGTCGCAGCAGAATTTTCCTATACTAGGTCCATCTAGCGAGTTGATGTTCACAAATACCCTGAGTCCAGAGACCTTTCAACTGTCGCGTTCACCATCCTCCTAGCGAAAGTTTTGTCTCTTAAGAGAAAAATCAATGGCAAATAATAATTATTATTATTATTTTGTTTGTGCCCCGAGGTATACAGGGTCCCTCAGGGACTTCACTAACGCCTAATATAAAATCAAAAGTCTGGAAAGGCCCTACTGTTATTATTGTTCTTCACTTATATATTTTGTGTTATTATCAAACTTCGATTGTCGGCCATTGCACACTCTTGCGAATGTAAGCAACCTGTGTCCATGTCAACTTCTAAAATTGAAATTAACTAATACATCGATTCATTGAATTTTAGATCGATTGACTGTTCGATTAATTGATTGATTGATTAATTGACTAATTGACTGATTGAATGATTGATTAATTGATTGACTGACTGACTGATTGGCTGATTGATCGATTGACTGACTAATTGATTGATTGATTGATTGATTGATTGAGTGAGTGAGTGAGTGATTGAGTGATTGACTAGTTGACTGACTTATTGATTTATTTATTGATCGATTGATTGACAGACTTCTTGATTGATTGACATTTGATTGATTGATATTTGAATGATCGGCTTACTGACTGATCGACTGATTGATTGATTGATTGGCTGACCGACTGACTCATTGACTGGTTGATTGATTGACTGATTGATTGTGTTGGATTGGTTGATTGATTGTGTCGTCTCACGCAACCAAGATATTGCTACATTTTGTGACCGATGTAAAATGTAGTCGGAGGCAAACTGCTTAGCTGCTCTGCATTTGTCATCGAAGAAAGATCATTCGAATAGATCTACGCTGCCGACTTGAGATTCTGAGCGGCAAATAAACTTTACAGCAGTTAGATTATTTAGGTGGGGTAAAACAACTAAAACTACGAAATGTTGGGTAAGGTAACGTTAGATAAATAAAGTGTAGTGAGTTTAAGTAGCCTAAGCAAAGTAAACATATCAAGGCTAAAGTAGAATGATGTTATACATCGTGTGAATAAATTAAGACAGTGAGAGAGGCAAGTTAAAGTTTACAAAGCGAAGTAGTTAAGTTACCGAACCCACTGTTGTAAAGCCGACCTGCGTGTCGTGCTACTGTAACAGTGGGCCGTATTTCGTATAACATGTACTTGTAATCATTCTGCGGTGTGTCAGATTGAATCATTAAAAAGAATATTATTATTATTAATCTATAAAGTTGAGCAAGATAGGGAAATGTAGGGCCTACTGTGAGTCAAATGCTTGTATTAAATGATTCCAACAGCATCAACCTTCGGTCTTCGCGAAATGGATGTAATAGTCTTCAGGTTAATTGCGAACAAGACAACACTAGCGAAATCTTCTGACAACCGTTTCCTGCCGGTTGCACCGACCTATGTGGCTCGACAACACATTGTCACTGACTAGTCACTCCAAATGCAATTACTACTTAATTAATGGCTGTCTCGTTGCAACCTCGTAACTTCCGATTCACTTTGCAGAATCTTTTTGAAATCCATATTTGTCTTGCTCGCACAGAAAAAGACGTTGTGGTAACATTGTGATAACAAGGCAAGCCTGATTAAATACTTTTACCCATGACCTATCGAGCTAACCTGCCTTCCATGCGCAATAAATGATAGAACTCGTGCCACAAGATTCAACTCGTCGACCAAAGTGAGCTAATGTTTTTGTGGACATTTACAACACTAAACTTACGCCGTTGGGTGTATCTAATGAAATTCCTACCAGACATCAATACCGTTGAAATTATTGCTGAATTGAAAAATTCTGTCTAAATAAATCGATGAACCTGTAAACCGAACCTTTCGTCTGTTTGGTCTTACGTATATGAAATCCGGTAATTTTGTTTCATGATAGTCATCAAGCGAGAAATAAGAGGCTTCAGTACAATATGGATGGCATAATAGTGATCAGACTTTGAGGTGTATCGGTGGAAGGAGGATTGCCCTCGAGATAGTGAACTCGTTCAACTACCGACAAGGAATACCTTGGATCGATGCCGTACAATATAAGCATCATTAGAACTTTAGCAATTTAATTGATTAGCCGTGTTGATTTCCCAATCGCTATTATGGCATTCTCGCCGTTAGAGCTTCAAATACAAGAAATACGGGTGAGTGAGTCCATATTATATCAAGGATATTAGACACTAATATCTTTGTAGGCTATACATCTAACAGAAACTTTACGGATATCTTCTTACATAAAAATGATAAAATGTGACATCAAATGTATTGTTGAATACATGGAACTGAAGGAGGCAAACATAACACTTCTAGGTGCGCTGGATCGGCTGGATATGACAGCCGAACGAATCGCACTCTGACAAGCATTTCCAGTTTCCAAGTTTACCTGAAACGCACCTACCAACCACCTAGCAACGTCCTTGCTAGTGCAGATTATCTCTAAGAATAAAATTAATGCTTTGTCGGATGATTGACGAGCATGAACTCCGATGCTTGAAACCGCTTGGACTAGGTCTACATTTCACCGCACTAGGCTATAGCATATAGCATATATAAGCCTAAGCATAGGCCTATAGGTCTATTATGCAATCTGAACATAGATCGGATGTCATTCAATCAGATTAAATGCTTAATCAGAGTGAGAAAGAGCGGAGAGATAGAATGAAAATAGACCGAAACAAATAAAACAAGACACAAAGAGATTTATTATTAGGCCAATAGGCCTAAAGTCGTAAGTTCACAACAAGACGAGCACATAGGCCTACACCACGAAAAGAATCAGATGACGATGGTCCTTCGATTTCAAAGAGCAAAATAATTGCATATATAAGCCTAAGCATAGGCCAATTAGGCCACAATAGAACACATGGGCGCCCGCACATAGGGGCAAGAGGGGCACTTGCCCCCACTAGAAACTTGACAGCTATTTTTTAAATACTAGCCTACTTTTTATTTCTTTGCGTTAGAGAATTAATGATACTAATGAGGGACAAAGTGAAACTAAGAAATCTAAGTTTAGAAACCTCCATAAAAATAAACACGATTTTAATTTTCTTACTTGCATTTTTCAACCTCTTGCTAAAAACTGTAACCATGACCCCAACTTGGTCCCGCCTAAAACTGACGTCTCGGCTGTTCAAAAAAATTCATACCGCTACTCATCTGATCCTCGGATCTTCCACCTTCCAATCCTAACTGACACCCACCTTTACACAGTCAACAGCTACTCTATCCCCTACGCCCCTCTAACAACCGGACTTGGACCTCTTTCTGATTACTATTTGAACAGCCCTTTGACTAAAATAAGCTGGTAGTTGCTATTGTCTCTCGAGTGGTGCCTTAGAAGTCTAGAACTTACGATTAAAATACAGAAGCAACTAGCGGGTGCATGAATGAATGCTGAATGAAAAATAGGTGTCAGTTTCAAGGGGCAAGTGGACTTGTTGCGCCCATTCAGGAACCTGCTTTTTAAACTCGGGCCTACTGCTTTTTGATTTAGGCCTATTTATTTTACAAATTTTTCGCACTAAAGAAACTATTCATACTAAAAATTATAAAAGCACAAAACTGATAAATATAGGCCTATGCACTAAGAAAAGCTCTATGAAAAATACCCATGCATGTTCCTAATTTTCTGCTTTGCATATTTCAACCTCTTGCTAAAATATTTGTTTGCCGTGACCATCGCGTTTTGCCCCTCCTGCAAAAATGTCTGTGGGCGCCCATGATAGAGCAATATCCAGAACTGGGTCTATAGGCCATATATGGCCTACAACAACAAACTACAGTTTAGTGAAGCTATTATACATGTAGCTCCATGCACGGTGCTCCAGCACATCTACAAAAAAATGCTAAAGCACATGACGAAATAGCGTATATAGCCTATGACCCGAGTCCATTTTAATAATAATGATCATTAGTTTTTGAGGCTGTATTTAAAGCTGTTCATGCATACTAACTAAAATAAAGTGCCCATTCACCTGTATGCGGGCCGTACTGTCTTTACCCTGTGAAAAATTTAATCATAGAAAGTTTTCGCAAATATGGCGGCCGTAAGCAAGAAATGGTTTACTGAAAATCTAAAGGTAATTTTTTAAATTATTGTAAGTCCTCTTAAAAGACTTTTCGCTACAATTTTACGAATTCAGTGCATTTGTTGACGTAATGGAAGCAATTTTGCTAGCATCGATCGCGGTTCAAGATCTTAGTGGGTATTCAGAAACTTCACAACGATATATGCATTGTACCGGTACTGGATTTCATTTTCAGATATATAATGCGCCCACGTACGATGAAATCGACAGTTCATAATTATAGGCTGTTCCAGTGCTTGATTTTTAAAAGTTATTTATTTTATTCTGAAGTGATAGTGCCTTATTAAACATACTAAAAAGCAATTAGGTCTATTATAAAAATGCATTAATAATCTTATATTTCCATTGCTTTATTAGCTAGCCATAATTTATGACAGACGATTGCCGCCGATGTATGTAGAATGACAAGGCTTAAATATTGGTTAAACGTCCAACAAATTGTCTCAACTGAATTCTACAACAACAGGTTGGAATATGCTAAGTGGAATCCTTTGACCTGTTTCACTAACTTGAACTACCTAATTTTTTAAATCAATGTTCAACAACTAGTTTAGTGACCCTGTGTTAGTTGTGCTAGATCCAGAGGGCCTCACCTGAAAACGACACAATATCTTACGAAGACCAACGCGAAATTCCTCGTAGTATACGCCATAGATGATTGGATCGTTGCAGCAGTTAAAGTAGGACAAGACTACAGACACGCTGTAAGTAACGCCACCCAGATCCAACGCCAAGCCGCCCAAAAGACTCACCAATGCAAGAAAATGCTTGAAGCTTGAACAGATGACGAATGCAATAACGACGATGAATAACGTCTTAATGATGTTGCGTCTGGCTCTCGAAATCTTCGGATCGATCGCTGGTGCTGTGGCATTTGCCGGTTGAGTGATCTTTGAGATGCGGATTAAAGAACGCGCCATGCCAGCGTAGCAGAAGGCAAAGACACTGATGGGGATGAAGTACTCGGCGAGGAAATTTGCGACGCCGGCGACACGCGCTCCGGCAAGGGTTGGGAAGTTTCCGATGGTGCATGTTCCGTTGGTGATGTCCACGGTTGGGTAGCTGAGACACATCTTAATGATGACGCCGAGCAGAGTCGCAGTGATGCTGCTTGCGATTATCTTGCCTTTGCTGGTCTTCAGGCGGTGCTTGATCGGATGTACAATCTCGATGTACCGCTCAATGGTCATCAGGGCGACGTTGTAGATCGACGATAAAAGCAGGCCGCTGAAGAAGGCACGCGAGTTCCATAGGTAGCACATTGGAACAACCGCAGACGGTGACCAGTGATTACCATCGATCATTACCGTCAGGATGAGCATGATGCTAACGAGGAGGTTGATGGTACACTGGATGACGAGAAAGTAGTTGGCCTGTCGTTTGAGGAGTGGCTTGTGTACAAGGAAAACGATCAGAGCCAACAGATTTGCAGCGATTCCCACGGCACCAATTGAAACGCTTAGAATCTGAATGCTGGAAGCAACAGCACTATAGGAAACTTTGAGTTCAGTCGGTTTTTGAGTCTGAGGTGTTGTTGGGTTGTTCGAACTGTTAACCGAGGCACCTACTGACGATGTGCAGTTCATCTTTATCGCTCTGAAGAGATTCAATCCAGATTTAAACTCAGAGTCCCTGTTGTTCCTCGACTGTCACCACAAATTAATCGTGCGATGATTTGAGGGCACTGCGAAAGAAATCAGAGTTTTGAGCAGTTACTCTTATTTTAAGAAACACACTTGCATTTTCGTGTACGTGCACATCACTGAACACATGTTTGCACGCATGTATAAGCTTAAGGATACCGAAATGCAGTCAAACGTACTCCAGAATACTCGTATAGTGCCGTACAGGTGCCTCACAAAGGCGTTTTGGGCGTGGCTATTACGATACACTTTATATGGCTTGGTTTTATTTGATCACTTGGTGCATGCTGAAGATGTAGGGCTGCATTAAGGAGGATGAGCAAGAAGGGGAGGAGAAGACAGAGGGGATGAATGGGGAAATGAGGAGTGGAATGCGGATGAGGAAACTATGCGAAACGGATACGACCAGAAGGAGGGAGAGAGAGAGAGAGAGAGAGAGAGAGAGAGAGAGAGAGAGAGAGAGAGAGAGAGAGAGAGAGAGAGAGAGAGAGAGAGAGAGAGAGAGAGAGAGAACAGACGAAGTAATAGAACGAGAATAAGATGAAGATTAAAAGTAGGAGAACATGTATGATTAAAATGTAGTAGAGCAGGTGGAAGAGTAGGAGTAGGTGTTGTAGAAACTGAACAATGGAACAGGAAGGTGAGAAGGAGAACGATGAAACATGGAATATATCTGCGGCACATGAGGAAGATGAGGAAAGGAGCTAAAACTGTGTCCATCACGTGAATGCATTCAATCCATTAAATCTTTTGTTTCAAGAAATCGGTATTTAAACAGATGCCACTATAGTATCAAAATCTCATTCGCCCAAAGTCATATAAAACAAGTTTCCAAAACATCTTCCCAGGTCCAAAATTTCGAAATGGGGAACAATCGAAAATTTTCATTAAACAATATATATTGAGGATTGCTTTGAATTTGTTTGTTTGTTTGTTTGTTTGTATGTGCACTTGTTATAGCGCCCCTTCAAGCTCTCTCTACTCAGAGGCGCTCCCGAATGCAGAGCGGACACTGCATCGGAGTTTCACGCCGAAGCGCTGAGCAATTGTGAGTGAAGGACTTGCCAAAAAGGTCCTTACGTGGCGAGGTGGATTCGAACCTCGAACCTTCCGGCTTCAAAGCGACGACGCCACAACTGCACCACCGCGCCCCACAATAAATTTGCCTCTATATAAGCTTAAGCTACCAGTATGTAAGAATGTGCGTACATAATAGAACATCAGCTCTGCTTATGTGTATGCGTTCGTCTGTTATGCGTTTAGCGATTCTTTATCAAGTAGGGCTACACTTCGATATCCTTTACTATTTCCTTTTCTTGTCGATATGACCTATTCTAGTGGCGAGGGCTGTGAACTGTCGACATAATTATGATTAATACACATAGTTCAAATGCAATGAGTTTGCTGTCTTTGCGCTTCATAGTGAACCATAGATACTATAGCCTCGATAATATTTTCCTAAGAATAATACATCACTAACGCTTCATACCTACTTCTGTCTCTGAGAATTAGCTATGGGAAATTTTAAAAGCATAGTTCTATGCTTCTAGTATAAATTAATTATTAGCGTCATCATTGCTTTTCAATGCTGCTGTGAATAGGTGTAAATGTCCACAGGACTACTGTGACAGTACGCGTAATACGCGTATACACAAATTTTTAATTAGATAAATCTGAATGGGCTCCTATATAATATTATGTTGTTCTGTTTTCGCAATACATATACCTGCCTGCTTTCAAAATCATGTAATGAAATAAATTAAAAGGCAGGCTAATTACCCGTTTGACACAAAATTCTTGAGAAGTATATCCTACCTCGGTTCTTTTGCTAGAAGGCTATGTAGCCCACGCAGTCTCCCAGAAGTTTTCAGGCGTCTAGAGATAGGTCTATACACTGGCGATAAACGAAGACCGACTGACTAAAGATATAAGCTTAGAGCTTGGTGACGACATAAGCAGAACACATACTTATATAGACCTACATGTATGCTTGTAGCCTGCGCGTCATTCACAGCAGACAAAACGCATCTATGTAGGCCTATAAGAGGATGTGGGCGGAGTCGATATCCCATAATCCCATGCGCCTAGACCCGGATTGGTATTTGTACCAGCCATGTATTAGTCGTAATCTGGAAATTTCTACATCGCCCAAATGCCAAGTCGCCAGAACCATATTTATACACAGCGTACTGTCAAAATATATAAACGCCGAATGGTAGCACAGGCAGTTAGATCAGCAAGGATGCGGGTTCGATACCTGCAGCCAGTGAAGTTTTAGTTCTTTATTTAGTTTTAGCTATAGTTCTCGTGTTCCTCCAAATCAAGAGTTTTAGTTTAAATTAATTATTGTTAGCTGTATACCTATGCTGTGAGTTTTAGTGAACGATAACGAAAACTTTTGAGTTTCAGTTATTACATTCCAAACTTTTAGGCCTATAGTTACAGCACTAGTTATTCAAACATTTCCGCTCAACGTCATTTCTTTCTTAGAATACGAGTAGGCCTGTAGGCATGGGCGGAGTTTATCATGGGCAGGGAACTAAGCTCCCAAGAAGTCCCAGATCCATCTTTTTACCGTGGAAATTGTATCTTTTTCTGGGCTTAGCCCCCCCCCCCCCCAGCAACTTTCAACTGAATGACTAAAAAACAAAAAGTCATCAACTTAAGGCTTATTCAACCTTTAAGACTCGAGTCTTTCTCCAAGCTCTGCCCTTATTTAGGTGTCCCTATTTAGCGGGATCCATGATCCTTTCTGCATGGACTCTATTGTAGCAGCTGTTGACAGTGGCGTAGGCAAGGGGGGGGGTTTCGGGGGTTAAAACCCCCCCATTGGCTCCGGAAAAAAGGTTTTTTAAAGGTTATTTTCCCATTTAAGTAAGAAAAAATAGCAAAAAACAGGGTTTCCGGCCATAAAACCCCCCCCCCATCAAAAATTCCTGGCTACGCTACTGGCTGTTGATCTACATGCCAAACTGTTGCTTTTCTGTGTTTATGTTGCTCGTATCTTTTTTGATGACTGCATATATATAAAACTGATTTTATTTGAATTGATTTTATACTAGTTGTTGACGAATGGCGATTATTGTGACTTCATGTCCAATGTGCACCTAAAACGAAGACAGACCTACGCATGCAAAGGACGTAGGACTTGGAGGATGGCAGGACGGGAATTCCTTCCCCACTTTTAACATTGGGGAGGGAATGTGAATGGCTTCATCACCCACTAATGGAAATATAAAATATTGTTTGTTCAATGCATTAGGCCTACTAACATAATTACAAGTTCCCACAAAATATAACTAAACAGAATTTTTAAGGGCATCTTTCCCTCCCATGATTACCCAGATATCGAATCAGATTTTAGTCTGCTACCTGTTTGCGGCGTCGTAGCAGAATTTGCCCACTAAGGCCATCTAGCGAACTGATGCTCACAGTCTAGACCAAGAGTCTACGAGTTTTCAGGTCCAACTCCCACATCCACCGAGCGAAAGATTTGAATTAAGAGAAAAATCATAATTTTTGAAAAGCGTTCTTCATTGCTGAATTTTGTAAATGAGGTTATACTTATCAAATTGCAATTGTCGGATGTAATTGTCCACTCTTGAGAATGTAGGCAATCTGTGTCCATGTCAACTTTGTGTACAATAATAAATAAACTAATATTGATTGATTGACTTGCTGGCTGGCTGATTGATTGATTGATTGACAGAGTGACTGACAGCCTGATTGACTAATTGACTGGATGACTGAATGACTGACTGATCGATTGTCTGCTTGACTGACTGACTGATTTAAGGATTTACCCACTGACCGACTGACTGACTAATTGATTGATTGATTGATTGGTTGATTAATTGCTTGGTTGGTTGATCGATTGTGTCGTCGCACACAACCAAGATATTGCTATTCTTTATAGCCGATGTAAAATGTCATTAGAGACAATTTTTTAGCTGTTGTGCATGGGCATCGATGAGCGATCACTAGATTAGATTAGATTAGATTGTATGTATGCATGTATGTATCTATGTATGAATGCATGTATGAATGCATGCATGCATGCATGCATGTATCTATAAATTTCAATTTATAGCGAAAATTAGGGTATTCGCCCCCTTCCACCCTGCCCCCCATGGTGGTAGAGATTCGCCAACACTCCACCCGGTGGTTCTAATGGCCCTCTGACTAGGTACAAAGTTTCAGAGCAATTGCTAAGTTTTAGCGAAAATAAATTTGGGGTTTTTGCCTCCCCACCCTGGCCACCATGGTGGTAGAGAATTGCCAACCCCTATCTCATGCCGAGATCTTCACAGTAGTGAAGGTTTGGAGTGGAAATCTCAAAAACTACGGAAATGCATCCCGGTCAAACAGACAAACAGACAGACAGATAGACAGACAGACAGACATAATCTCTTTATTTATATAGATTTACGTACCGATTATGTTCGGCCTAAATTGTGCGTGCTATTTGGTAAAAGTCTGTCTGGTTTTTCATATTTTTCATGAAAATCTTCATCTTCTGAGTGAGCTTTGGCTCTGTTTCATAATGTATAAGCTTACTATAGATTTGCATATAAGGAATAACATGGCACTGATGCAGTAGCGGATGACTAAAAAGGTCGCCAGACATTTTGGCAGAGGAAAATGCAAAATTTCTTCCGCGAGGAGTCAGCTCCCCAAAAAAACCTTAAATCCTGGCGCCGCCACCGCAATGATAACTAAGACATAAAATAAAAAATGGACTTAGTGAGTTTTGTAAAACTGCTCCTGTTAATTTATTATTTCTGACAACCCTTCCCTGCCGGTTGCATCAACTCACATGGCTGAACAACCAAATTTTCACCACCCACTAATCACTTTAAATGCAGTATATACCTAAACCGACTGTTATGTCTAATGGTTGTCTCCTCACAAGACCATCCCAGCTCCCTTTGGTAAACCTCCAGGCGTGTTTTTCTCACACAGAACAAGACGCTGTGGTAACGTGATGACTGGACCGGGGACCCACCCAATGAATTAATTATTATTCTCTACCTAGGACCTGACTAACTTGCCTTCCATGCGCCATAAATAATACTAAGACTCGTGTAAAATGACCAAAATGAGCCGATTTTGCTTTGGACAAAATATTTCTTACAACCCTAAACTCACAGATGAGAAAAAAACTAATGTAATATGTTATGTTACCGTTAAAAAAATTGCTGACGAGTTCTGTCTAAAATAAATCAATTACCCGACATCTATCCTAAGGCCAAACCATGCGTCGGTTGTGTCTTACCCATGAAATCCGGCAATTCTGTTTCGTGATAGTCATTTAGTGTGCAAATAAAAGGCTTGAGGGCAATACGAAATAATAGTGATAGTATATTAGACTTACAGACGTATCGATGTAAGGAGATGCCCGCGAGGTAGTGAACTCGTTCAACTATCGACAATCGACATAGCCTACATGTAGAATGGATACCTTAGAGACTTAGAGTGACATTTTATAAATAAGCATCATTAAGGAACTGCACTTCAGCGTATAAGAATTATTATATGAGAATATTTTGACCTTTAGCATTAAATTTGATGTGCCGCATTGGATTCCCGATCGCTTTTGCGTCATTCTCGTAGTTACCGTATGAAATACAATAAATGCTGGTGAAGAAGTCAGGAACATTAAGGATATCTTCCAGTTGGTTTCAAATGTATAGTTGACTACGTGGAACAAACAACACTATTCGGTGCGTTTTGATAACCGAACGCAATGCACTCTGGAAAGATTTTACCAGTCCGCAAGTTTACCTGAATCACACATGATAATTAGAGGTTACAAGTAACCGCACGTCCTTGCTATATAGGCTAAGTGCTGATAGGTCCAGTCTCTAAGAGCAGAATTAGTGCATTGTCGGATGATCGAAGAACAAGTAAACCAGTTATGCTTAGTCTACCACTGTTCAGAGTAGGCCTATCATTCATGGCACTTTATTAGCGTTTGTTGTTTTATGGGGACTTATGTTTACAATTTAAATTTGAAAAGATTTCAATACCTTTGATTTTTTTTGAATTTCTTATTAGACCACAGTTATAAGAAAAATAACTGTGGTAGAATAATGTAGGCTAATTAATGTTGGCCTTATGATGAAGTTGTGTTATTTGCAGATTAAGATAAAATTGCATATAGGCCTAAACAGAGCCGTTTTAAGGCCTAGGCACGCGAGGCACGTGCCTAGGGCCCCGCGCAACAGGGGGCCCCGCGACGACTCAAACTACTACATTACGTAACAAATTGGCAACATATGTTATACAAACTTCAACGTGTGCTGAACTCAACTTTATTTTACACTTGTCATACAAAGATTGCTGTTCTCTAGCTGTGCCAGCAGTATAGGCCTGGGTCCTTCTACTATATTAATAAATGTAACAAAATGACACACATGCACAATTGCACATAGAAGGCATGAATAAAGTACTCAATATCTGAGACGGAGAGTTTGAGCAGGAAATAGGGTTACATTCAGTGTTTAATCTATAGGCATCTCCCGGTGTGGGGGGAACTTCACCCAGAAATGACTACCCAAAACATTTGGCCAAATTATAAGTTTTAATTGCTGCTTACATTATTGTTTTACACGAACTCTGGTAATATACCGCACGTGATATTATTTACTATTATACGATAAAATCTATTAATATAATAATTATATGATAAATCATATTACAATGAGTATAATTTACTGTTAAAATTTGTACAAATATTATTTTTGTACAACTAATTGGCGCCTTCTTAGTGCTACCTTTAAATTTTAAAACTCAAAATTTCAAAATGTTTTGTTCCCTGAACATTTAGTAAAACAGCATCATCACTACTGGTACCTGGCTTCCAGATTTTGGCGGTTCTTCCTTGGTTTGTGTAACATTTGTAACAATTTCGAGAACTATAGGTCTATACGGTCAACAATGCAAGTCCTTTTTGAGCAACGGGAATAAGCCAATTCCAGTGCGAGAAAGTAGGTCCTATATAATTATACATCTGTCTGCAGTTATTCATTAGGCTATACTGTAATGGTCCAGAAGCAACAGAAATGAGTTGCTGAACTTGAAACGTAAAGAAATTATTATTGTAATAATAAATGTGCTTTTTAAATTTTCAAATAGCCTACTCTTGTAATCAGCACTGAAATAATATCTATAATTTTGCTTAGAATGCTGCATGTATCATTACAATGTGGAAACTGAATAAGGAATTATTATAATTGCAAGAATATTTATTGAAGTCTTTGACTATAATTATGCTACTCATGTCATCACTGCAAATGGTGAGCAATGTTGTTAAGATGCAGCTTAAAATGCTGTCATTGCATTGTGAAAATTCAACAATTTCTGACTGGAGGAACACATTCCTTTCCCATAGCCCGCCCCTCTCGGCGCTACACGCACGTCTCAGCAATCGACCGACAAAATACTTGTTCTCCGTCCCCAGAGACCTTGATTTAGTTAGAGTAAATTAGACTCGTGGTTATGTTTAAGATTAAGGCTTGTGCCTAGGGCCCTAAAACTCCTTAAAACGGCCCTGCATATAAACAAGGTTTTTAAGGTTAAGATGAAGTTTCAGATGGAACAAAGGCAAATTATTTTCCGGGTTTTTTTGGTTTTTTATTTTTTCGAAAAAACGACGTTTTTCCGTTTTCAATTTTAAATTTCATCGTTTTTTTTTACATCTATGGGTGAAATCAAGACAGTGTCATACATTGTAAATGACTATCCATCACACCTTTGGCATTCCATTCCAGATCGGTAAACCTCTTCAAAAGCTCTTATACCTGTCTCATCGTATTCTCCATCTTCTAATTCCGGATCCAGACGACACCCGCCTTAGTAGCTGCTCCGTCCTCTGGCAACCGGGCTCAGGCCTCTTTTGGATTACTCGTATATAGTCAACCTTTTTAATGCCGAGCATTTCACGGGGTGGAGCGGAGTTGAGGGGTGGGGCGTGGTGAACCGGAGTTGAGGCTGAGGTGAGGTGATGTCGGACGGTTGGGTATGGGGCTGGAGTGGACCGGGTGGGGGAAAGTGAGGAGGATTGAACTAAGCCCACAATTTACCCCAGACGGATTGAATTGTGTGGGCGAGGTTGGCGGGGGGGGGAGAGTGAAGTGGGTGGAACAGGGTGTGGCACTGGACTGGGTGGGTTTGGTGGGATGCGGCCAGGGCCGTGGTGCGGTGACACCGGTGAAAACAAAATTAAGCTTCATTTCTCATGAATTTCATAATTATGATGATCATTTCAGGCGTTGAAGCAAGGAGAAGATGGGGAATGGGGTGGGCGGGGCAGAGTTGGGGTGGACGTGGGGTAGGTTGAACGGTTGGAACTTGTGGTTAGAGTGGGCCGGGTGGAGCGAAGTGAGGAGGAGCGGTTGGAAGAACAGCTAAATTTGTTTCAGATAGGTGGGGTTGTGGGTAAGGGGACGAGGGTGGGGGATGGGGAGAAGTTGGGTGGGGCGAAGTGAGGTGGAGCAGTTGGACGAACAACTAAATTTGTTTCAGATTGATGGGGTTGTGCATGGAGGTCTAAATTTCGGAGTCCACGGGTTGTGGGTGTGGGGACGAGGTGGGGATGGGGAGAAGTTGGGTGGGACGAAGTGATGCGGGGGATGAGTATTGGTTTCGTGGGATGCGAATAGGGTGTTGGAGCGGTGGGACTGGTCTGAAAACAAAGTGAAACATTATTGTTATCATGAATTTCATATGTTGATAATCTGGGGCTTTGACTTGACGTCGTGGCGGCCAGTGTGTTAATGAATGTGACGACATTCATGTCAGTGGTGGAGAATATTAATTTCTGTCTTTCACCATATATCAGCACTGTAATAAACAGCACTTGGTGCAGAAACTAATTGATCTTTTATTTGCATTGCAATCATTTACACATAATAAATGGTCATTTTGTATTTTTCCGACTTTCGTGGGGGCACGTGCTCCAACTGCCCCCTCCCGAGTCTACTGGGAGTATACAGGTATACTTAGCCAATCAGTGTTCTGAGTGTGACACACAATAATTTATGCACATTATTCTTGAAAACATCACATTCTAGCACATTGAAGTCGTCAGCAACCCGATATTCAATGTAAAAAGATGAAAACCATCATATTTCGAAGCCCATTTTGGGGGGACCTAATGACCCATGGTCGGATTTTGGCGCGTTTTGGATATGTTACTCAGCAAAAGATTCTGGGCATGAAACCGTTTAAACACCTATTGATGCAATGTTGCCCTGGTTGACGGTATAATTATTTGAGCTAGATTGCCTGGACTATAACCAGGATAACAACAAACTGTGTATTATCGTATTTCAACATTTATGAAGCGCCTATTCAAAGGTGGTCCAAATGCAGAAATCTAGCAAAAGCGAAAAGCAACGGGTAGGTGTCAGCAGAGCAGCGACGTGAAATTTGCCTGGAAACCCTGCGCACCACAGCCAGATAAATGTGTGTCGTTGCCCATGCGTGTCTTGCGCCTTTTCGCGCGCACATGCAGGGCCCCACGCGACCTTGGGATGAAATGGCGAGGTGGAGAGGCGTGCTTAGGTGGGGGAATTGGTAAGAAGGGTTCATTGCAAGAAAGTTTAGGACCCTAGTGGGTAACTTAAACTTAACTGTGTAGGCCTAACTATCTTTAATTAGTGAAAACTCACGCTTGAGAAAACCAGTGCTTTAGCCGGGTAGAACTGCTCGTGCAACAATAAACAACAATTTAAGTGAAGCTACCATAATAGGATTACGACTCTGTCTGCACCAGCACACAGGTCCATAAACAATCATTAGCGGCGCCAGGAGTCAGAGGGGCTG
>OX457045.1:18354750-18404750 GCA_949752735.1 Lumbricus terrestris | reverse complement strand
AATCAAAATCCTTAAGCAGTTCTTCGGATCTTTCGCTCGTTTGTATCCAGTCTCTCAGAAGTTTTCATACATCTAGAGAGCTTCTACCGATAAACGAAGCCACGCTGACTAAACGTAGCGTTTGGTGAGGACACTAACATGTGCACATTATATAGACCTGTGCGTGTAGCCTGCGCGTCATTCTCAACAGAAGAGAAGCATCCATGTAGGCCTGTAAAACGATGTGGGCGGAGTCGATATCCCATAATTCCATGCGCCTAGACCCCGATTGACATGTTGAGCAGACATGTTTTTTTGTCGAAATCTGCAATTTTCTACCGGACACAAAAGCCAAGTCACCACAACCATCTTAAAACACTCGCGTACTGTCAATATACATGAAGGCATATTCAATTCAATTCAATTTTTTATTTTTCTGAATATACTACATAAACAAGTATGGCAGTAAAACAACGGAATTAACCAAATTAGTGGTTATCAAGTGGAGACCCAGACGGGCTGAATAATCCCGCTATCAGGGCCAACCAGTTATCACAGAAGTAGAAAGCACAAAATTTATGTAGGCTACATGACAGCCAGTTGAATAATTTCAGAAACACATATAATCTGGGAAGGATTTTTTTTAAAGTCAACTTAACTAACGAATAATCAATGCTTAACTAAGACTTAGCCTAACTATCACACGCAATATAACATAGCCTAACAGAAATTCAATCAGTTTGATTCATTCATAAGAACGTAGGTATTTCTTGAAGATGTACAGACTATGTAATTGACAGATATGTATATATATATATTGTTGTCTGAATATTAAAAGAAATTCTGGATGCTGGAAAGACATAAATTAATATAATTATAAATATGATAATAGAGTATAGACATAGGTCGCATCAGAGTTATTTTAGGGTGCAGTTGTTCACAAAGTGTTCAGTTCTAAGTGGACTTGTGCAGTTTTAGAAGTACTTATGTGCAGTTTTAAAAAGGTCATTGTCGTCCTATTCGGAGTAGGCCTAATTTACTAAAGAGGATGTAGCGGTAACAAGGGCGTTGTGCAGTTCTAAAAACTCTTTTAAAACCCATTGGCGCAAGTCCATCAGAATCACCAGAATTTCAGAATTAGGGTTTACAAAGAATTTTACAGAATATAATAATATACTATTCATGTGTTGTTAATACAAATGGTCAACTAACTAAATAAACTCAGATTTTGCACCTGAAACCCAGACAAAAGCCAAACCCCAGATCTAGTGGAAAAACCCAGCTCTGTCACCACTGATTATAACCAGAATAACAACAAATGATTATTATCGTATCTCGACATTTATGAAGCGCCTATTCGAAGACAGTCTCAATGCAGAAACCTGGCGAAAGCGAAAAGCAACTGGTAGGTATATGCAGAGCAGCAACGCGAAATTTCCCGATACACGCTGTGCACCACAGCAAGTTAGCAATAAAAACGCAGCGAAATGTGTGTCGTTGCGCCTTTTCGCTCGCTCGCACATGCAGGGCCCCACGTGACCTTGGTATGAGATGGCGAGGCGGAGAGGTGTGATTAGGTGGGGGAAATTGGTAGGAAGGATAATTGCAAGAAAGGTTAAGACTGAACCCTTAGTGGGTAACTTAACCTTAACTGTTTAACTACCGTATCTTTAATTAGTGAAAACTCACGCTTGAGAAAACCAGTGCTTAAGCCGGGCAAAACTGCTCGTGCAACAATAAATCGCGATTTAAGTGAAGCTATCATAATAGACTACTACTTCATCTGCACCAGCACATACGCTCATAAACAGTAGCCTATCTACACCGTGTCTCAAAAAAACCTGTGCAAAATTGTTTTTGTCAGAACTTCGTCAAATTTCCACCAATCTTGATTACTTTTGGTAGGTCGACGGCAAAGTGGCTGAAATTTCATGTTATATATAAATTTTCCACATCACCTGGCTCATTTCACTGCACTACCTTGTTAAACACATATGCATCAATTTTTCATATACCGCCCAATTTTTTTTACCTGCAACAAACTATCTGACGACTGAATTAGCACGCAGTAAAGTAAAATATGGTTTACTTAGCAGAGTATTTAATTGCTATGACAGATCTGCTTAAAAGTGTTAGGATTAGTGCTCGAAATGTGCCCCGAATACACGGACACGAGCTCTTACACGGCGACGCAACTGGCCGATAGCTGCATCAACGATAGACTGGTCAAAGCGCGTCCACTCGTCAAGCAGGAGCGTTTGAGTTCGTCGACGTTGGCTATTCTGGACCGGTAAACCTTCTCCTGCAGCACACTCCGTATGCTAAAGTCGACTGGGTTCTGGTGAATTCTTTTGCCACAGTGTTGGAGAGATGAAGTCGGGCGTCTCTCGCTCCAGGAAAAAGACGGTGTCGCGCGCTTGATGCGCCGGGGCGCCATCCTGTTGAAAGACAATAAACTCGCCCTGGGATATCCGGCGTATGTCTGACGGTATCTTCTGAGTTGGCAGGTTGTCGCGATAGTATAGACCTATGCCCCGTTCACTATGACATCCGGCTCGATGCAATGGATTTCAGTGTAGCCACGCTTCGAGACGCCGTTATATGAAAAATTGGTGCATCTGTGTTTAACAAGGTAGTGCGGTGATATGAATCAGGTGAGGTGGAAAATTTATATAGAGCATAAAATTTCAGCCATTTTGCCATCTACCTACCAAAAGTTATTAAGATTGGTGAAAATTTGACGAAGTTCTGACAAAAACAATTCTGCACAGTTTTTTTGAGACACTGTGGATAACCTAAAACACACATGGCACAAAATGTCTTTAAAATGTCTCAACTGATCTCCGCAGAAACGGGTCGTAACTTTCTAGGTATAGGCTATTTTAATCGAGTACTTTTACCTTTTAACTAGCATGAATTACTTGATTCATTAAACAAAGTCGAGCTACTTGTTTTGTGTCAAAGTGTCAGTTGCACCTGATCCAGACGGCTTCACCTGAAAACGACAGATTACCTTACGAAGACCGACGCGGAATTCCTCGTAGTATAAGCAATAGATGATTGGATCGTTGCAGCAGTTAAAGTAGAACAAGACTACAGACACGCTGTAAGTAACGCCACCCAGATCCAACGCCAAGCCGCCCAAAAGACTCACCAATGCAAGAAAATGTTTGAAGCTTGAACAGATGACGAAATTGGCAACGACGATGAATAGCGTCTTAATGATGTTGCGTCTGGCTCTCGAGATCTTCGGATCGATCGATGGTGCTGTGGCACTTGTTGGTTGGGTGATCTTTGAGATGCGGAGTAAAGAGCGCGCCATTTCAGTGTAGCAGAAGGCAAAGACACTGATGGGGATGCAGTAATCAACGAAGAAATTGGCGACGGCGACGACACGCGCTCCAGCAAAGGTTGGGAAGTTTCCGACCGTGCATGTTCCATTGATGATGTTCACTGTTGGGTAGCAGAGACACAACTTAAAGATGAGGCCGAGCACAGTTCCAGCGATGCTGCTTGCGATTATCTTGTCCTTGCTAATCTTCAGGCGGTGCTTGATCGGGTGCACAATCTCGAAGTACCGCTCAATGGTCATCAGGGTGATGTTGTAAGTCGACGAAGAGAGCAAGCCGTTGAGGGGAACACGGGTGTTCCACAGGTAACACGCTGCAACGACCACAGACGGTGACCAGTGATTGCTGTCGACCATTACCGTCAGGATGAGCATGATGCTAGCGAGGAGGTTGATTGTACACTGGCTGACGAGGAAATAGTTTGCAGGGCGTTTGAGGAGTGGCTTGTATCCAATGAAAACGACCAGTGCCAACAGGTTTCCAGCGATTCCCACGGCACCAATTGAAACGCTTAGAATCTGAATGCTGGTGGCAATTGCACTATAGGAAACTTTGGGTTCAGTCGGTTTTTGAGTCTGAAGTGCTGTTGGGTTGTTCGAACTGTTATCCGAGGCATTCATTGACGATGTGCTGTTCATCTTGATCGCTCTGAACAAATTCAATTTGGATTTAAAATTTTCATCTCAGAGTCACTGTTGTACCTCAAATTTGTCGTGTGATAATTTGAGGTCACTGCCCCATAAATCAGATTTTTAATTTGCAATGTTTATCTTCGGAAGCACATTTGCATTTTTGCATATGTGCACACATGTTTGCATGGATGTATAATATGGGTAGAGAATGCAGACAGCATACCTCAGAATACGGATAATAGTCCTAGTACCGTTCATGAGCCTCGCATATAATTGCGAGGATGAGCAAGAAGAGAAGGAGAACACAGAGAGGATGAATGCAGGCACTCTAGAACTTGGATACATTTAGCCTTTATGCATTAAATTTTAGTAAACCTTACCCGGTACACCTCAGTATCAGTTACTATTTCCCTTTCCTATATGGCATATGCGATTGTCTAGTGGTCACTGACAACAGATAGAACTCATGGTTCAAATCAAAAGATGGTTTGTGTCTTCGCGCCTACAAGCGAACAAGAATGTAAAACAACCCAACTGACCTTATGTTCCTACTCCTATAAGATATCAAAAGTATTGACTAGTGGGCCTATGCTAATAATATAATCATTTCTTACCAATTGTTCTGTTTTTGGATGAAGATATAGCCTATAGAGGCCAATTATGTAGGCTATGCGTGATTGTATCTTGATGTGAATTTATCCAAATTAGGCGTCTTTCGGTATTTACGATGGACCCACATTCAAAAGGTAGCTTCAAATTCATGTAATAAAAAACACTTAAATACTGAATTACACGTCTGAATCAAAATCCTTAAGCAGTTCTTCGGATCTTTCGCTCGTTTGTATCCAGTCTCTCAGAAGTTTTCAGAGATCTAGAGAGCTTCTACCGATGAACGAAGCCACGCTGACTAAACGTAGCGCTTGGTGAGGACATAAACATGTGCACATTATATAGACCTGTGCGTGTAGCCTGCGCGTCATTCTCAACAGACGAGAAGCATCCATGTAGGCCTGTTAAACGATGTGGGCGGAGTCGATATCCCATAATTCCATGCGCCTAGAACCCGATTGACATGTTGACCAGACATGTTTTTCGAAATGTGCAAATTTCTACCGGGCACAAAAGCCAAGTCACCACAACCATCTTAAAACACTCGCGTACTGTCAATATACATGAAGGGCATTGAAGGCATATTCAATTCAAATCAAATCAATTCATTTTTTTCCTGAATATAACACATAAACAATTATGGCAGTAAAACAAAAGAATTAACCAAATTAGTGGTTATCAAGTGGAGACCCTAAACGGATGAATAATTCCGCTATCAGGGCCACCCAGTACAAGAAGTCAACTTAACTAACGCTTAATCAATACTTAACTGTCAGTCAGTGAAGTTTTGGTTGTTTATTTAGGCCCTATAGTTCTAGTTACAATGATCAGAGGTTTTGGTTATGATAAGTCATAAAGCTTAGTTATCTTGTGAGTTTAGTTTTTAATAAACCGTTTCGTTTAAGTTACTATATTACAACTTTTACTTATAGCTATACAGCTACAGCCTAATGATTTAAAACATTTCAGTTGAATGTCATGCCTTTCTGAGACCACCAGTCCAGACACAAACTCTACGCCGTAGAGTAGTCTAGGCCTACCACCTCATCGTTGCGATGCAAGGTGAATTTATTGCCTATTAAACGCATCAACGAACTTGTTCTTCATTCTATCAAACACTAGACTACACATTGCTGGTGACGTTTAGTTTTAAGGTGTTGTGGTTTGCGTTTAAAAATATCTTTTTCACATCGTTTAAATTTTCGGGGAACTCAGCAGCGCATTCGCTTACATTTCTCATGATATACTTAATTTACAGGCCTACGCTATTCTTGTCTTTTGCATAGATCTACAGCCTGAATTTTCCTCAGCTTGAATTTTTCCACAGCCATTTAAAACCTCACTAAACTGTAGTAAGATTCACAATATAATGTCAAATTGTCGCAACGAGTTGTCTGAATATATAAAAGATATTCTGGATGCTGGAAAGACATGAATTATTATATACATGTAGATATGATTATAGACATAGGTCACTTCAGAGTTAGGCTATTTTAGCGCACAGTTGTTCACAAAAGTGTTCAGTTCTAAGTGGACTTGTGCAGTTGTAGGAGTACTTCTGTGCAGTTAAAAATTGTAGTTTTAAAAAGGCCATCGTCGTCCGATTCGAAGTAGGCCTAATTTACAAAAGAGGATGTAGAGGCAACAGGGGCGTTGTGCAGTTCTAAAAACTCTTTTAAAAACCCATTCGCGCAAATCCATCAGAATCATCAGAACTTCAGAATTAAGAACATTGCGAGTGCTGTATAACGGCAATAGGCCTAGGCTACTCACTGTCAAGCAAGAGAGCTGCAATCCTGTTTTCGTTACCAGTTTTCGTATTGTATTTCTCTTATGGTTAGTTGCGCCCAGTTTTAGTAATGGCTCTAGTCACAGTTGCAAAGCCCGATCTCGAGTTTTTGTGTTATTCGTCATCGTTATGCTACTATGTTTTAATTATCGTAATCGTTAACGTTAACTAAAACCTCAAGTTTTCGTTAGCGATAGGTTTCCGTTATCGTTATCTTTGACGTCCGATTGAATTAATAAACGATAGTTATTAACATACTGTCATAATAAACAATAGCCTAGCTATAACCTAAAACACACATGGCACAAAATGTCTTTAAAATGTATCAACTGATCTCCACGGAAACGGGTCGTAACTTTCTAGGTATAGGCTATTTAAATAGAGTACCTTGATCTTTTAACTAGCATGAATTACTTGATTCACTAAACAAAGTCGAGCTACTTGTTTTGTGTCTAAGTGTCAGTTGCACCTCATCCAGACGGCTTCACCTGAAAACGACAGAATAACTTACGAAAACCAACGCGAAATTCTACGTAGGAGACGCCATAGATGAATGGATCGTTGCAGCAGTTAAAATAGGACAAGACTACAGCCACGTTGTAAGTAACCCCACTCACATCCCATGCCAAATTTCCCAAGAAACTCACCAACACAAAAAAATGCTTGAAGCTTGAACAGATGACGAATGCAAGAACGACGATGAATAACGTCTTAATTATGTTCCATCTGGCTCTCGAAATCTTCGGATCGATCGATGATGTTGCATCACCTGTTGGTTGAGTGATCTTTGACATGCGGAGTAAAGATCGCGCCATACCAGTGTAGCAGAAAGCAAAGACACTGATGGGGATGCAGTACTCGGAAAGGAAATTGATTACGCCGACAGCACGCGTGGCTGCAACGGTTTTATAGTCTCCGACCGTGCATGTTCCATTGATGACGTTCACCGATGGGTAGCCGAGACACATCTTAATGATGATGCCGAGCAGAGTCCCAGCAATGCTGCTTGCGATGATCTTGCTCTTGCTGATCTTCAGGCGGTGCTTGATCGGGTGCACAATCTCGATGTACCGCTCAGCAGTCATCAGTGCGATGTTGTAAGTCGACGATAGAAGCAGGCCGTTTAAGAAGGTACGGGTGTTCCATAGGTAGCACACTGCAACGACCACAGACGGCGACAAGTGACTACTATCGACCATTATCGTCAGGATGAGCATGATACTAGCGAGGAGGTTGATTGTACACTGGTTGACGAGGAAATAGTTTGCAGGGCGTTTGAGAAGTGGCTTGTGTACAAGGAAAACGATCAGAGCCAACAGGTTTCCAGCGATTCCCACGGCGCCAATTGAAACGCTTAGAATCTGGATGCTGGAGGCAATCACACTAAAGAAAATTTTACGTTCAGTCGGGTTTTGCGTCTGAGGTGATGTTGGGTTGTTCGAACTGTTAACCGAGTCATTCATTGACGATGTGGTGTTCATCTTTATTGCGCTGCACAGATTCAATCCAGATTTGACCTCAAGAGTCACGGTTGTTCCTCGACTGTCGATTTCAGATTACTGCACCATAAATCACAATTTAAGAAGTAACCCTTTTCTTAGGAAACGGGCTTTCAGTTTTATATAGTGCACAAATGTTATAGACTCTTATAGATTACAGTACAAAAAATTTGCTGGAATGCTCACTAAGACCGAAAGAGGAAAATTATCTATTAGCCTACGCTCATGTCAGAAATTTTAAAAAACATTTTCTCCATGGTGACGTGAATCACCCTACACTGCACCCAGAAATTGCAATCGGCTCTTTTCATATCTTAAATTCACATCCTTCAAAAAGCGGCTCAAAACTCACTATTTCTCCTTGGCATTCCACAACACAGAACTTTATCTTTCTCTTGCGGCTGACTATCCGCGCCTCAGGTTTTCATGTGACCTTGTGTGCGTTACAAAGTTATTTAAGAATAGGCCCTAATAATTATAATAATCTAACATTAATCTCAATAGTCATCGCTCTGTATTAACAATGCGGCCAACTGTCAGTTTTCAAATTCATTTAAGAAAAAACTTTAACACTAGAATTACCCGTTTGACTAAAAAAACTCTTGAGCAGTACTTCGGCTCTGTTGCTGGAACGTACGCAGTCTCTCAGAAGTTTTCAGACATTCAGAGAACTACTCACGGTTAATGAATCCACGTCGCTTGGTGAGGAAACAAATAGACACACATACTTATATAGACCTACATGTATGCTTGTAGCCTGCGAGTCGTTCTCAACAGACAAGACGCATCCATGTAGGCATGTAAGTCGATGTGGGCGGAGTCGATATCCCATAATTCAATGCGCGTAGACCCCGATTGACATGTTGATCAGTCATATTTTTGTCGTAATCTGTAAGTTTCTACACGGCCCAAAAGCCAAGTAGCCAGAACCGGCTTTATACACATGCGTACTGTCAAAATGAGTGTGCTCATAGTGTGGAAATGGCTGAATGGTAGCGCTTGCACGCAGATCAACAGAGGGATACGGGTTCGATGTCCACAGCTAGTGAAGATTTTGTTGCCTATTTCAAGCTGTCTGTTCTGTTGGAGGCTAAGATTGACGTTAATTGAGATAACTGTATAACTGTATCCTATTATGCTGTAACCGGTTTATTGAATGAAAGAAAAAAATTAATTAGCATTTTACTTTAGTTTGCAGCAATCCTAACAATAGTATCTAAATCAAGGGTTAATTGTAGTTATAATTAGTCATCGTCATCTTGTGAGTTTTAGTTTCAGGTAAACCTTTGCGTTTTGGTTATCATAGGGTCTATTCAAACTTGTTGGCATGTGTGCAGAATGGGAAATGAAAGACCCATCAAGCAAGCCCGTTTTGGGGATGATGGATGGAGCGGGGATTAGAGAAAGGCCGTGTAGGGAATGGCTGGACGACATCACAGACGGGTGCGAAATGGAGATCCACAAATTGAGCAAAATGGCACAGGAGAGAGACAAGTGGTGAAACACGCGATTGACACCAACGTGCACTGAGCCCATGGACCGCAATGATGATGATGATTCAAACTTTTAACTTTATGCTTAGTTATAGTTATTGCTGTAGACGGCTATAATAATTCAACACATTTCCTTTGAATGTCATGCCAATTTGAGACCATAAGTCAAACTCTACCATCATTGCGATGCAGATTCAGATGGTTTCTTATTAAACGCATGGGGGCTGTGGCTCATTGCATAATACACTGGCATTAAGATCCGCTGAGTTCGATTCCCGAGGCCCCCTTATAATAGACGTGCTTTGTAGGCTGCTCTTAGCGCCGTTGTATTGCAGATTGCCTATTCGATTAATTGTTAAGATTAGTGTTCATTAAGATAATTGCATAACTGTAGGTCTACACTGCAACCGGTTGCGGTCTGTCAACCGGATTGTTGAATAAACGATTTTTTTTAAATATTAAAGAACTTGTTCTTCATTCTATAGACCAGTATATAGGCTACACATTGCAGGTGACTGTCAAGGTTTGTTGGGTTGCGTTTTCCAATCTGTTTTTCACATCGCTTAAATTATCGGATGACTCAACAACGCATTCGTTTACATTTTTCACGATACCCGGTATCATACTTGATATACACTGTGAGCCATACAAAACCGGGCCACTTTATGTTTAGCTATATCTCTGTCATTTCTTTATCGATTTTTACACTTTTTGCATTATTTTAAACAGAAATCAATACTCTAAAGTGCAGAAATAAACATTAGGCCTATCGATTTCATCCTACATGTATGTTAAACTTGTCTTGCGAAACTGAAGACACTAAAAAACACGTGAGAATCGATCAATGCTGCATTTTTACTACTTAAATGCAAACAATTTTTCAGTGCCTTTATTTGTTTAAAGTTTGTGTTCAAAATGACTTCCTTTTACACATTTTGCCAAGCGACGTCGCCACTGATCAATTGCAGTGTCAATAAGATGTTGTTCCAGATCGTTCCAGACAGATACGAGACACTGCCGAAGTTCATCAGTGTTCTGAATGCGCTTTTGGTACACGCGCTGTTCCATAATGGACCAGATGGAATTATCGAGTGGATTTAGGTCAGGCGAATTGGGTGGCCATATCTCTGGCCCTATGAAGTATGGTGCATTGCGAGACAGACAGTGGTGTAGTCCTAGAAAATGAAGTGGGGGACGCCTGGAAATTGAAGTGGGGGGACGCCATGGAAATTGAAGTAGAAACTGTAGCAAAAAGTGCAATCTTGCAAGAATTTTGCAAAAAAAGTGGGGGGACGGCGTCCCCCCGCGTCCCCGCCCCACCACACCACTGGAGACAGATACTCAATTGTTTAACGAGCCCGATGCGCCGGAGCTGAATCTTGTTGGAAAATGAACATGTCGCCAGCAATGTGGCGCATTTGTGGCAACAAATGTTGTGCTAACATCACGTCTCGATAATATTGGCCATTGATTTTGGCTCCCAGGTCAACGAATATCAGCTCTGTGCGACCGAGTTTCGAAATTCCCACGGAAACCATGAGCGACTTGCTGAATGTTGTCCTGGTACGCAACAGACGGTCTGATGAAATCTGTTTCTTAGACACTGAACGAGGCACATAAAGACGATCGTTTTGAGTGTTTGACGACGCAGCAACTGTAAATAACTTTTCATCAGTGAAGAAAATGAAACCGACATCCGATACTGAGAAACGCTGCAGCAATTGTCTAGCTCGTACCAAACGAGATGACGATTCGCGGTGGTCAGTTCCTGAGCCCGTAGTCTTTTTAAGCATTTAAGTTCCAAATCGTTATGAATAATGCGTCTGACCGTCGTTTGTGTAAGATTCAGCTCTCTCGCGATTTGTCTGGTTGAAAGATGTGTTTTAGGCTTGTCTTCCTGGCTCTGAACCAATTCATTGACAGCGGCGATATTATCTTCAGTTCGCGACGATTTTGGCCGACCACTTCCCGCAGCGCGTTCAACTGAACCGGTGGTTCTCAACTTTCGCAGAAAGTCATCTAATGTTTTTCTTTTCCAATTCTTGTTCGGAAACTCCTTAATTAATCGTCTAGAAGAATATTTTTTGCATTCCCGCAGATTTTTAATTAAAATTTTATCCTCAAAGCTCAACAAATTTTAACTCAAATTTTCAACCATCAACTTTATTTACATTATGCTGCGAAACGGATATGACGACGTCGCGCAAGTAAATAAGTAAATCGTAGAGATTTAATTTTTCTTTCAAACGACACAAAAATTATAAAAATTGTTAAAATACCGACCGAGATATAGCTAAAAATAAAGTGGCCCGGTTTTTTATGGCTCACAGTGTAGTATGGCCTATTCCAAAGCAACAGTTGTCTTTTGCCTGCACTGCCCCAGCATGAATTTTCCACAGCCATTTCAAACTGAAGTAACATCCACAATTAAATGTCAAAGTGTCGCAACGAATTGTCTGAATAGAAATGAGGAATGCTAGAAAGACATTAACATATGAAATATAAAACTCATACTTATGGCGCATTACGGCGCTTTCTAGCGTGCACGAATGTTTCGTTATAAATGGATTTGTGCAGTTCTATAGCCTAAGCACTTTTCTGCGGTCAAAATATATTTAAAGATCATTATCGTCCGAGGGGAAGTAATTCACTAAAAAGGGTGTGATTGTAAGGAAGGCGTTGTGTCGTTCAAAAGATTTCCTGAAAAAGCCCTGGGGTGCATCGCCATCATAAGCAAGGGCATTTGCGTGTGCTGCGCTACAGTAATGTGTTCTAGGCTACTCAATTTGAAGCAAGCGAGTGACAATCCAGTTTTTGTTACAAGTTTTCGTTTTGTGTTCTGTTTTTATTGGTTACACTGGGTTTTAGTAATGGTTCTAGTTAGGGCTTAAAGTGTGGCAGGTGGCCATGAACGGCGTCCATGCTCTTATTTTAAAATCTGAACGCCATCCTGTCACTTATTAGACCAGCACAGTCTGGAAAGGTAAAGGGCGTCCAGACACCTCTTTTTCTGCACTTTAAGCACTGGTTCTTGTCAGTTACAAGGCTCGGGTTTTCGTTCTATTCGTTAAAGTCACTTTCCTATATGATTTAGTTATCGTTTCGCTAATGTTAACAAAGACGTCGAGTCTTCGCTGCAAAATTAGGACGCTATTTCACCGGTGAAATGTACGACGTCATCTCTTGACGTCATTTCTCTCTGTGACTTCCTTTCCTCATCTGAGTCATCTCTCTTCACAAAAGCCAGACTAGACGCGAGATCAAGCGGATTTGCAATAATAGAAATAGTAATAGAAATAATAGGTAAGTATTCATATTCTTTAATATGACCAGCTGCCAAACAGCACTCTGGTGAACAAGTATATGGGCCTATAAAATTAATAAAATAGCAAAGCCTTACAAGACTAAACAAACTAACAAGACTAATTAGTATTAGTAGGCTATGTGAACAGTATTCTAGTTTCAAATGTTTTTCTCGTTTGGTTGTCTGCACTTCTCAGCTCCCGGTCATATTAGTAACATAAACGCAGATAAATGTGCCGAATGCGTCGTGTTGCACTTTTTCGATGTCACGCTGACACGCACGGCGGGCCGCACGCAGCATGCGGAAGAAAAGACGAGGTGGGGAGAGGTAAGTTAATGGGAGGGTTTAGTTCAAGGTTATAACTGCACCCTTATCGGGTAGCTTAAGCTGCTTAACTTAACTGCCCAACTTATATTTAATTAGCGAAAACTCACGCTTGAGAAAAACTCGAGCTTAACTGGACAAAACCGCTACTGTAGCAATAAACAACAATTTCAGTGAGGCTATCATAATAGGATTACGACTCTGTCGGCATCAGCAAATAGTTCCATAAATATTAGCTATGATTTATAACACAAATGAATAAATACACACACCTATGCCCAAATTGTCTAAACTGATCTCCGCAGTAACAGATGGAAACGATCTACTTGCAGGCTATGCAAATGGAGTAACTAGACCTGTTTCTCTAACATGAATAATTAGCCTACTTGATTCATTGAACATATAATGCGAATTACATGGACATGTTTTGTGTCTGAGTGTCAGTTGCACCTGATCCAGACGGCCTCACCTGAAAACGACAGAATAGCTTACGAATCCCTACGCGAAATTCTACGTAGGTGAAGCCATAGATGATTGGATCGTTGCAGCAGTTTAAGTAGGACACTAATGTAGCCACGTTGTAGCTTGGCCAAATCACATCCACCGGCAGGTTTCCCAATAAACTCACCAAAACCAAAAAATTCTTGAAGCTTGAACAGATGACGAATGCAAGAACGACGATGAATAACGTCTTAATTATGTTGCGTCTGGCTCTTCGGATCGATCGATGATGTTGTGACACTTGCCGGTTGGGTGACTTTTGAGTTGCGGCGTAGAGAACGCGCCATACCAGTGTAGCAGAAAGCAAAGACAACGATGGGGATGAAGTACTCGACGAGGAAATTAGCGACGCCGGCGACATATCCCCCAGCAACGGTTGGGAAGTTGCCCACCGTGCAAATTCCATTGATGACGTTTACGGATGGGTAGTTGACACATATCTTAATGATGAAGCTCAACAAAGTTCCAGCAAAGCTGCTTGCGATGATCTTGCCCTTGCTGATCTTCAGGCGATGCTTGATCGGGTGCACAATCTCAATGTACCGGTCAATAGTCATCAGTGCGATGTTGTAGGTCGACGATAGGAGCAGACCGCTGAATAGGGTACGCGAGTTCCACAGGTAGCACATTGGAACGACCACAGACGGTGACCAGTGATTACCGTCGACCATCACCGTCAGGATGAGCGTAGTGCTAACGAAGAGGTTGATTGTACACTGGTTGGCAAGAAAATAGTTGGCCGGTCGTTTGAGGAGTGGCTTGTGTACAAGGAAAACGATCAGAGCCAACAGGTTTCCAGCGATTCCCACGGCACCAATTGAAACGCTAAGAATCTGGATGCTGGAGGCAACAACACCGTAGGAAACTTTGAGTTCAGTCGGTTTTTGAGTCTGAGGTGTTGTTTGGTTGTTCGTAGGCCAACTGTTAACTGAGGCATTCATTGACGATGTGGAGTTCATCTTGATTGCTTTGAACAGATTCAATCCAGATTTGACCTCAGGAGTCACTGTTGTTCCTCGACTGTCGTCAGATATTTGAATAATCGTGGAATAAAGTGGGGACAAAAAGCAATAGGTCGGGTGCAAGAGCAGGCGTAAGTAGGCTACTGTGGAAAGAGAACACTTGTTCGAGAATTGGGAAACGATGACGTCCAAGTCGGTCGTAGGGGATGGAGATGCTTATATCTTCCCGATATTTCTGAAATATTTAAGAAATGTCATTACAGATTTCTACAGTGTTATCCACTGTTTATCCATAATGAGTAATTTGTTAAGATGATAGTTTGAAATCTTACCATTACAGCATACAAAAGGTAATGCTTAAGTAATCACTAAAATCATGAGTGTTTTTAAGATGACAGCTTCATAGGCTATGGCAACAGTGTGCAAATCCCAAAAATGGTAAGCATTTGAGAGGCGGCATTCTCAATCAATTAAAATCACAAATCAATCAAATATTTATTTAATCGATTCAGTGTATACATACTACTGATCACGATGCATTTTTAAGTTAGCAGATGCAAAGAAATAAGAAAACATATTATTGGAAACATTTAAATGTGCAATAGATAATAGAGCAGTAGAGGGTTAAGTGAATCGACTCGTGAGGAGAAGAAGCTAACGCTTATCTGGTCATCCCCAGAAGTCTTAAACCATGATTATCACAATTGAAACACTAGCAAAGTTATTAAGCTTCTTCTTTTTCTTCTTTTTTTCACGCTTGAGTTATTCCATCTGTACGGAGCGGGTCAGCCATTCTTATCCTCCTCTTCCACTTTCCCTGTCTTCAGTGTTAGTTCAACATAGTTATTGAGCTGAGAGCTTGCAATGCTGCTATTGAAGTGTGGAAAATAACACATCTACGCAAATGGGAAGGTATATTTAAAAAAATCTTAAATCATGTCTTTCAGCAATGCAATTGTGAGAAATTTTGTTGAGATGACAGATGAAAGAGCAACCATTACATTGTGTGCAAAGTAAAAAAATTCTAAACAATGGGAGTGGACATTCATTTGTCGTTGACTACGTCTCTGAGCACTGAAATCATGAATAATTTTGTTGAAAAGTTACGGTTGGAGTGCGCAAATCTGAAACAATTGTGAGCAATAATTGGGAGGCGACACTTTGAAGTCTTAAACTTTGACTATCATCATTGACAAATGAGCAATTTTTTACTAAGCTGAAGGCTTAAAATGTTACCATTACAGTGTGGAAATTGAAAACAAATTTAAACAGTTGGAGGGACACTTTTAAAGTCTTAAACCACCGCTTTCAGCAGTGAAATGATATAGAATTTCGCTAAAATGAGAACCTAAAATGTAACCAATACAGCGTGGACATCAATTTAGTTAAATTCCGAACAATGGGATGGACCACTTTTGAAGCGTTAAATATACCTTCCCATTTGCGTAGATGTGTCAGCACTGAAATGATGGGAAATTTGGTTAAAATGAGAGCCTAAATGCTACTCTTGCAGTGTGAAAAATTAATATTGGGGAGGGCGCACATCGTCCTTCGGCCGCTCGTCCGTCCTCCTCCCAATCAGGACCAAGTCTTCGCCAATGGATGCAATCATCCTTTTTGCGTTTAGAGATTCCTATCAGGTGAACCTATATACGTATCAATATCAATAGCCTGTGAATTTTAAAATTAATGAAAAATCAAGTTACCCGTTTGACACAATATTGCTGAGCAGTAGCCTACTCGGTTCTCTTTCTCGTGTTTAGCCTATACGCAGTCTCTCAGAAGTTTTCTGACGTCTACAGATCTGCTGGCGATAAACGAAGCCACGCTGAATAAGTCGCATGAAGAGAGCAGAATCGGTTACGTACACGCACATGTATAATTTATAGGCCTCTATAATTATATGTGTGTGAGTTCGCGTCATTCACAGCAGACAAAACGCATCCATGTATAGGCCTACAAGTCGATGTGGGCGGAGTCTATATCCCATAATTCCATGCGTAATAGACTCCGATTGACATGTTGACCGGTGTGGCATGAAATGTTATCCGGCATGAAATTGTGTCCGGAAAGCGCTGTCATTGGTTCATGTGACCGATGACATCAGATAGCAACTGTCAAGCTAAAGCATCATGAAATCTTGTCCGGGAAAGACACAAAATATTCAAGATAATTATACGACGTACTGAGGCATCGAACTCTATAATTAGGTACATATAATAGTATAAAAATATAGATCAATTACTAAGATACGAAGTGTAATTATGCAGGCCTATGATTTCCGATACTACCGAAAAATTATGTTTTAAGTACTTAAATTATGATAGCAAACAGAAGCAATTTGCTGCGCTTTCGGAATATTTTTCCTTTTAGATGAATTTATAAAATTAATGGTCTATTACAGTCAGATAAAATCGAGTCTATTATCTATAGTAGACCTATAAGTTTGCATTTACTAACAGCATCAATATTTGTCAACAGCGATAACTGACAAAAGGAGAACTGCGAGTGAACTACGTACGCATATTTGGATTCCGCTACATTATACATGTCTTGCATTGCATTGGGTATTATTATCTCATTATTATTATTCAATCAATCAGGGCTGTTTTTAAGGAATTTTTAGAACTGCACATCATCTTCTCTACTTTCTCGTCCTCCATGGTAAATTACTCCCAATCTGAGGAAAATGGCCTTTTTTACTAGTTTTAACTGCACGGAACGTGACTGGAAGTGCATCTACAACTGCACGTATCCATTTAGAACTGCACATTTTGTGTAGAACTGCACGTTAAAAAAAGCCCTGCAATCAATCAATCATATAAATTTATATAGCGCTCCTTCAAGATCGCTACTCAGAGGCGCTCCCAACCCAGGCCTGGTCAAAGAGAAAGGTATTGAGAAGACGGTAGAAAGAGCCAGCAGAGTCACGGGGAAGCGAACGGAGAGCCGCAGGGAGGCCATTCCAGATAGCTGGACCCACCACGGAAAATGCTCTTCGCTGCATAGTAGCGGTACGACAAAAGGGACAAGGTAATCACCGCGGGCAGCTGACCGCAGCGAACGACGGCCCAGAGAAACGGGATACGAATATGAATACGAATATGCCGCAGGGTTTCTGGGCGTTGCACTGTTTACTTTCTTTATTTTCAGAAACGGAGACTGGAGTAAAAATCCCGCACAGGTAGGGTGGAGCTTGAACCAGGATGCAGCGCCCACATGTCAAATTGTGCTTTGTAAAAACTAAGCATCTTCCAATAATGACCGCTTTGTAACGGGAAAATAAACAGACCAAAACCTAACGCTGCTAATTCCGCTGAGGTATTTGTGTTGGCCAAAAGCCCTTTTGCTTTGTCTCGATGACTAGAGTAGACAAGAAAATATAGATATGAATAAATGAATGCCTAAATTTCGTATGTGTGTGCAACTCTAAGACTTGTTTACATACGTCTCAACATATCGACCGTTCGCCCCTTTCCACGATGGGAATTTCCTTCTAAAAATAGAACAAGCGCCATCGGGACCCCGACTACTATCTGTGTGCTTTAAAACCATGATTCCACTGCTCACACCATTGTTTTCTCATCTGCTTCAACAAACATTATTTCGCATATCTTATTGATATTACGTTGAGACGAAACTCCAACGCGGACAATATCTCACGTTTGTAATAGTAAATACTGTTTCCACAACGAAAGTGGCCGGACCTGGACATGATTTCATGCCGGACAAGATTTCATACGTACCGTATGAAATACTGTCCTGACAACGGAAGTGGGCGGAGTCGGACAGTATTTCATGCCGGACATAATTTCATGCCACACCGGCCATGGTTTAGTCGTAATGATCTACCACCTCATCATTGCGATGGAAAGTGAGATTGTTCCTTATTAAATGCATGGGGCAGTGGCTCATTGCATAATACACTGGCATGGAGATCAACTGAGTTCGATTCCCGAGGCCCCCTTATAATAGACGTGCTTTGTAGGCTGCTCTTAGCGCCGTTGTATTGCAGATTGCCTATTCGATTATAAGAAAAGATTAGTGTTAATGAAGGTAATTGCATAACTGTACACTGCAACCGGTTGCGGTCTGTCATCAGGATTGTTGATAAAACGAAATTTTTTTCATATTAAAGAACTTGTTCTTCATTCTATCGACCAGTAGGGTACACATTGCAGGTGACTGTCAAGGTTTGTTGGGTTGCGTTTTCCAATCTGTTTTCCACATCGCTTAAATTATCGGATAACTCAACAACGCATTCGCTGACATTTTTCACCATTTCATACTTGATATAGGATAACTTATTCAAAAGCAACAGTAACTGTTGTCTTTTTCCTGCACTGCCCTACAGCCTGAATGTCTCCACAACCATTTCAAACTGAAGTAACATCCACAATAAAATGTCTAATTGTCGCCACGAGTTGTCTTAATTTAAAGAAATGTGGGATGCTAGATTGGCTAGAAAGACATAAACAGCGTGCAGTTGTGCACAGAATGTGTCATCACAATTGGATTTGTGCAGTTCTCTAAACACTTTTCTGCGGTCAAAATATTTTTAAAAATCATTATCGTTCGAGGGTAAGTACTTAACTAAAAAGGGTGTGAAGGTAAAGATGGCGTTGAGCATTAAAAAATTCCTTAAAAACCCCTGGGGTGCATCGCCATCAGAAGCAAGGACATTTGCGTGTGATGCGCTACAGCAATGGGGCCTACTCAATTTGAAGCAAGCGAATGACCATCCAGTTTTTGTTACAAGTTTACGTTTTGTCTTTCTGTTTTTATTGGTCACACTGGGTTTTAGTAATGGTTCTAGTTAGGGCTTAAAGTGTGGCAGGAGGCCATGAATGGCGTCCATGCTCTTATTTTAAAACCTGAACGCCATCCTGTCACTTATTAGGCCAGCACAGCCTGAAAAGGTAAAGGGCGTCCAGGCACTTTTTTCTGCACTTTAACTCTTTAAGCACTGGTTCTGGTCAGAGGTCGGCCTTACTGTTTTATTTAACTCGGCTAATTAAACTGGCTTTCATTTATTAGGCCAATCTTACACCGTATTTGTCAATTAACAAACGGTTGCAATTATTACAATTGTTAAAATGAAATGGAACTATAGGCAATATCTACAAAATGGGTACGCTATATATACAACAAGATGTGGGACCCGGCGTTGCCCGGAAATTTGTGGGTTTTCGATACTACTCCTCTGGAGTAGGCTACTTGGCGTCGACCGCTAAATTTTAGGTTTTCGCCAACCCTCCACCCACCCGCTTCCCCCCAAAAAACGAACATGACCCGCCCCTGCGGGACGGTTGTGTGCTGACTGTGGGTTGTGGCCCTGGCCGCTCTCTATCTCTCTAGCGGCAAGGTTTGAGGTGTAAAGATGCGAAACTGCGCGAATATATGAAAATACCGAAATTTCGGCTTTTCGTCCCCACGAAGGCCTCCGTGGTGAGAGAGATTTACAAACCCTCCACTGGGTTGTTCTGGTGGTCAATAGCTGCGAAACTGTATGCGTATAATTCTGGACAAACACACACACACATCCATAGTCTCCTTTCTCGGTGGTTTCTGCACTGCATGAGAGTGCCTAATAACTTAGTTAATTAATACAATTATTGCTGGCTGGCTGTTCTGCAAGGTGGTCTAGCTGCTCCAAGATGTTAATGGTGTGGACCTGCTGACAGGACCGGTTGAAGCTGGGCAACATGACGCAAGACAGACTCAGACAGAGAGTGGCGTCGGACCCCTACGGACATTTATAAAGCCCAAAGATTTTGATGATGCTGATGATGTCTGTTCTGTTAATATAGGCTAGTTAAGATTTCTGTGATCTGCGTTCTTGTGAATATTAACTGCATAGGCCTAATTTACACTGTAACCAGTTGCGGTTTGTCAACCGGATCGTTGAATAAACGAAAACTATTATTATAGCCTACGTGCGACAGACGAGATTGACGTCAAGACATGGCGAACTCATGCGAACTGTCATCTGATGGTTTATGTGCAACGTCAACGGCAACATGGCTGATTAAATCTCTGAAGACGCCTAGGCTAAATACGCGTAGAATTAAAATGTTGATATCTCGGGTTTTAAGGTGAGTTGATAGCTGAAAATAGTCGTGCTGACCCACAAATTCGCACGAGAAGCTAAAAAAATTTGGTATTGCCAAATCAAGCTGTTTCTGAGCCTTTCTGGGACGGATCGACGTACATACATTCAGATTTATACTTTTTATAGTATAGATTATCCATAACCTACGATAAGTCCGAAAATTTGCTCTTCTCTTTGTTTGCATGCTCATCTGACTACAACGGCACTCGAACAGAGCGCTACAGCGTTGCGAAATATTTTCTGAACTTTCTCATGCAAACTAATCTTTTTATGTCAATGCAGCTATTTTCAGCTCACAATAATTATTCGCGTCAACTTCCAATAATTATAATTTGTTTGGATATGGCGATAGCCGCTGCACAATTAGGACGCCATTTTCACCGATGAAAATTACGACGTCATCTCTTGATGTCATGGGCAGAATTTATCAGGGGCTGTGGGGGGCTAGAGGATATAATATGACATGCTGCTTGTTGCAGTTTAACGACATTGCCATTTCAAGGATTGGTGTCGCATTCCTCATTTATCCAGGCATGGGACTGGCACTGGCAGAGTCAAAGTAGCCTATATAACATGAACATGGGCGGAGTTTATCAGGGGCTAGGGGTGCTAAAGCCCCCAAGAAGCCCATAGTCATGTTTTTACCGTGTAAAAGGTATCTTTTTTTGGGCTTAGCCCCCCAAGGACTTCCAACTGATGTCTAAAAAAGGTCATCAGCTTTTTTGACCGGGAAATACATTGTAAGTTTCATGAGATTTGAACCTGACGACTAAAAAAGGTCATCAACTTTTTCCGGCCGAAACGAAAAAACATTTTCGGCGCCACGCCTTCTGGACCAAGTTTTTAGACCGCCAAAAACGGAAACCAAACTCCGCCCATGCTTGACGTCATTTTTCTCTACGTCATTTCCTTTCCTCGTCTCTCTTGACAAAAGCGAGACTAGACGCGAGATCAAGCGGATTTGCAATAATAGAAATAGCAATAGAAACAATAAATAAGTAATCATATTCTTTAATATTATAACCAGCTGCCAAACAGCACTCTGGTAAACAAGTATATACATAGGCGGAGACTTGGGCCGAGAATTGGGGGGACGGAAAGACGCGAGATTTCCCGAAAAATTTCTGACGACCGGCGAAATCTCGGGGAAATTTCTTATTTTCGCCGCCAAAAAAGTTGATGACCTTTTTTATTATTTTTATTTATTTTATTTTTAGTCATACGGCCAAATCTCGACGAATTTTTCTATTTTCGCCGCCAAAAAAAGTCTTGACGCTCAAACATTGGAGGGGGGACAAATGCATGGGCCGTCCCCCCAACACTTTTATTGGGGGGGACCGTCCCCTCCTGTCTTCCTAGGTCTCCGCCCATGAGTATATATATATATATTTATATATATATATATATATATTAAATTCATAAACAATTAACAACTGACAAAACTAAACAAACTAACAAGACTAATTAGTATTAGTAGGCTATGTGAACAATATTCTAGTTACAAATGTTTTTCTCATTTGGCTGTCTGCACTTCTCAGTTCCCGGTCATGGTGTTAGTAATATAAACGAAGATAAATGTGCCGTATGCGTCGTGTTGCACTTTTTCGATGTCACGCTGACCCGCACGGCGGGCCGCACGCAGCATGCGGAAGAAAAGACAAGGTGGGGAGAGGTAAGTTAATGGGAGGGTTTAGTTCAAGGTTATGACTGCACCCTTATCGGGTAACTTAACTTAACTGCCCAACTATATTTAATTAGCGAAAACTCACGCCTGAGAAAAACTCGAGCTTAACTGGGCAAAACCGCTACTGTAGCAAAAAAAAATTCAGTGAGGCTATCATAATATGATTACGACTCTGTCGGCATCAGCAAATAGTTCCAAAAACATTAGCTATGATTTATAACACAAATGAATAAATACACACACCTACATGACATTACATGTATGCCCAAATTGTCTAAACTGATCTCCGCAGTAACAGATGGAAACGATCTACTTGCAGGCTAAGCAAATGGAGTAATTAGACCTGTTTCTCTAACACGAATAATTAGCCTATACTCAAAGCTCGAGGGTACGCGTACCCTAAAATAGAAAACGTTAAAATACGTACGTACCTTTCAAAAAATACAATACGCGTATGGTACGTACGGTACCATACATGTGCACGAAAAAAAATTATGGCTGACTCGGCGACCCATAGCCAGTGGCGCGCTAGGGGTATAGGTGGGGCTAAGCCCTCACATGAAAGGCTAAGCCCCGCTAAAAAAAAGGCCATCCCGGATTTTTACATGCAAAACTGAAATATTTGCACGATTTTCGAACGGATGGCCAAAAAAAGGTCATCAGAAATTTTTGCGGATGAAAATGGAAAAATTCCATGAGATTTCGGCCGGATGACTTTACAAAAGGTCGTCAGAAATTTTGGCGAATGAAAATGGAAAATTTCCTCCGGAAGACTTCAGCCCCCAAGCTCAAGTCCTGGCGCCGCCACTGCCCATAGCCTACATGCAAAAAATTGTACACGTACGTTACAGTACGTGTACATGCAGTCAACAGGATGCGTCATTCAAATCGGTATTTCCGGTAGCAGTAAATTTAATTCAATAAATTATTCTGTAATAATTGGGCTAATTGGATGCAGCTGGTTAACCTTTTCCTTAGAGTTGGACTTTTAAGCGCTGCAGCAGAACTGAGCCGACTAACCGACATTAATTAGTGCATTAAGTGCAATGTATGCTGGATAAACATATACGTACAATATAGCATTGCAACAATTCACTACGCTGTGCACTTGGCTGTGATTGTTTGCTTAAATTAAGTTGAACATTCTTATAATGAGCAATGACGAGGCTAACGTATTTTATTACTGTTTACGTACCCTAAAATAGGGTACGTTAAAATACGTACGTACCTTTCACAAAATAGAATACGTATGGTACGTACCCTCGAGCTTTGCCTATACTTGATTCATTGAACAAATAATGCGAATTACATGGACATGTTTTGTGTCTGAGTGTCAGTTGCACCTGAACCAGACGGCCTCACCTGAAAACGACAGAATAACTTACGAATCCCTACGCGAAATTCTACGTAGGTGAAGCCATAGATGATTGGATCGTTGCAGCAGTTCAAGTAGGACACTAACGTAGCCACGTTGTAGCTTGGCCAAATCACATCCACCGGCAGGTTTCCCAATAAACTCACCAAAACCAAAAAATGCTTGAAGCTTGAACAGATGACGAATGCAAGAACGACGATGAATAACGTCTTAATTATGTTGCGTCTGGCTCTCGAAATCTTCGGATCGACAGATGGTGCTGTGGCACTTGCCGGTTGGGTGACTTTTGAGATGCGGCGTAGAGAACGCGCCATACCAGTGTAGCAGAAAGCAAAGACAACGATGGGGATGAAGTACTCGACGAGGAAATTAGCGAAGCCGGCGACATATCCCCCAGCAACGGTTGGGAAGTTGCCCACCGTGCAAATTCCATTGATGACGTTTACGGATGGGTAGTTGATACATATCTTAATGATGACGCCGAGCAAAGTCCCAGCAAAGCTGCTTGCAATGATCTTGCTCTTGCTGATCTTCAGGCGGTGCTTGATCGGGTGTACAATCTCGATGTACCGGTCAATAGTCATCAGTGCGATGTTGTAGGTCGACGATAGGAGCAGACCGCTGAATACGGTACGGGGGTTCCACAGGTAGCACATTGGAACAGCCGCAGACGGTGACCAGTGATTAGCGTCGACCATCAACGTAAGAATGAGCGTAGTGCTAACGAAGAGGTTGATGATACACTGGTTGGCAAGAAAATAGTTGGCCGGTCGTTTGAGGAGTGGCTTGTGTACAAGGAAAACAATCAGAGCCAACAGGTTTCCAGCGATTCCCACGGCACCAATTGAAACGCTAAGAATCTGGATGCTGGATGCAACAACACCGTAGGAAACTTTGAGTTCAGTCGGTTTTTGAGTCTGAGGTGTTGTTTGGTTGTTCGTAGGCCAACTGTTAACGGAGGCATTCATTGACGATGTGCAGTTCATCTTGATTGCTTTGAACAGATTCAATCCAGATTTGACCTCAAGAGTCACTGTTGTTCCTCGACTGTCGCCAGAAAGTTGAATAATAGTGGAAGAAAGCGGAGAGAAAAGAAATAGGTCGGGTGCAATAGAAGGCGTAAGTAGGCCTACTGTAGAAAGAGAACACTAGTGCGAGAATTGGGAAACGATGACGTCCACGTCTGTCGCAGGGGATGGAGATGCTTATATCGTCCCTATATTTCTGAAATATTTAGGAAATGTCATTATAAATTTCTACAGTGTTATCCACTATACTTATCCATAATGAGTAATTTTGTTAAGATAAGAGTTTGAAATCTCACCATTACAGCATACAATAGAAATGCTTAAATAATCCCTGACATCATGAGTATTTTTTAAGATGACAGCTTTATAGGCTATGGCAACAGTGTGCAAATCACAAAAATTGTACGGTAAGTACTTGAGAGGCAACATTTTGAAGTCTTAAACCATGATTATCAGCCTAGAAACATGTGCAACTCTTCTACTTCCCTCTGTCTTCAGTGTTAGTTCAGCAAAGTTATTGAGCTGACAGCTTGCAATGCTGTTATTGAAGTGTGGAAATTAAAAAATCTACGAAAATGGGAAGGAATATTTTTAAAAGTCTTAAATCATGTCTTTTCAGCAATGCAATTATGAGAAATTCTGTAGACATGACAGCTGAAAAAGCAACCATTACATTGTGGCAAAGTAAAAAATTTATAAACAATTGGAATGGACATTCTTTTGTCGTAGCCTACGGTCTTTGAGCATTGAAATCATGAATAATTTTGTTGAGATGTCAGATTGAAAAGTTACGGTTAGAGTGTACAAATCTCAAACAATTGTGAGCAATTGGGTGGCGACACTTTGAAGTCTTAAACTTTGACTATAATCATTGAAAAATGAGCAATATTTTACTTAGCTGAAGTCTTACATGTTAGCATTACAGGGTAGAAATTTAAAACAAGTTTAAACAGTTGGATGGGTCACTTTTGAGGTCTTAAACCACAGTTTTCAGCAGTGAAATGATATAAAATTTCGCTAAAATGAGAACCTAAAATGTAACCAATACAGCGTGGACATCAATTTTTTAAATTCCAAACAATTTTAATGGAACACTTTTGAAGCGTTAAACCACGACTATCAGCACTGAAATGATGGGAAATTTGGTTAAAATGAGAGCCTAAATGCTACTCTTGCGGTGTGAAAAATTAATATTGGGGAGGGCGCACATCGTCCTTCGGCCGCTCGTCCGCCCTCCTCCCAAATCAGGACCAAGTCTTCGCCAGTGGATGTAATCCTGCTTTATGCGTTTAGAGATTCCTATCAGGTGAACCTACGTATCAATAACAATAGCCTGTGAATTTTAAAATTAATGAAAAATCAAGTTACCCGTTTGACACAATATCGCTGAGCAGTAGCCTACTCGGTTCTCTTTCTCGTGTTTAGCCTATACGCAGTCTCTCAGAAGTTTTCTGACGTCTACAGATCTGCTGGCGATAAACGAAGCCACGCTGAATAAGTCGCATGAAGAGAGCAGAATCGGTTACATACACGCACATCTATAATTTATAGGCCTCTATAATTATATGTGTGTGAGTTCGTGTCATTCACAGCAGACAAAACGCATCCATGTATAGGCTACAAGTCGATGTGGGCGGAGCCAATATCCCATAATTCCATGCGTCATAGACCCCGATTGACATGTTGGCCGGCCATGTTTTAGTCGTAATGATCTACCACTTCATCATTGCGATGCAAAGTGAGATTGTTCCTTATTAAATGCATGGGGCAGTGGTGCATTGCATAATACACTAGCATGGAGATCAGCTGAGTTCGATTTCCCGAGGCCCCCGTATACGATAGACCTAGACGTGCTTTGTAGGCTGCTCTTAGCGCCGTTGTATTGCAGATTGCCTATACGATTAGTTGTTAAGATTAGTGTTAATTAAGGTAATTGCATAACTGTAGGCTACACTGCAACCGGTTGCGGTCTGTCAACCGGATTGTTGATAAAACGATTTTTTTTTATATTAAAGAACTTGTTCTTCATTCTATCGACCAGTAGGGTACACATTGCAGGTGCATGACTGTCAAGGTTTGTTGGGTTGCGTTTTCCAATCTATTTTCCGCATCGCTTAAATTATCGGATAACTCAACAACGCATTCGCTTACATTTTTACCATTTCATACTTGATATAGGATAACTTATTCAAAAGCAACAGTAACTGTTGTCTTTCTCCTGCACTGCCCTACAGCCTGCGTGTCTCCACAACCATTTCAAACTGAAGTAACATCCACAATAAAATGTCTAATTGTCGCCACGAGTTGTCTTAATTTAAAGAAATGTGGGATGCTAGATTGGCTAGAAAGACATAAACAGCGTGCAGTTGTGCACAGAATGTGTCATCACAATTGGATTTGTGCAGTTCTCTAAACACTTTTCTGCGGTCAAAATATTTTTAAAAATCATTATCGTTCGAGGGTAAGTAATTCACTAAAAAGGGTGTGAAGGTAAAGATGGCGTTGAGCATTAAAAAAATTCCTTAAAAACCCCTGGGGTGCATCGCCATCAGAAGCAAGGACATTTGCGTGTGCTGCGCTACAGTAATAGGGCCTACTCAATTTGAAGCAAGCGAATGACCATCCAGTTTTTGTTACAAGTTTACGTTTTGTCTTTCTGTTTTTATTGGTCACACTGGGTTTTAGTAATGGTTCTAGTCAGGGCTTAAAGTGTGACAGAAGGCCATGAACGGTGTCCATGCTCTTATTTTAAAATCTGAACGCCATCCTGTCACTTATTAGGCCAGCACAGCCTGAAAAGGTAAAGGGCGTCCAGGCACTTTTTCTGCACTTTAACTCTTTAAGTACTGGTTCTTGTCAGAGGACGGCCTCTCTGTTTTATTTAACTCGGCTAATTAAACTGGCTTTCATTTATTAGGCCAATCTTACACCGTATTTGTCAATTAATAAACGGTTGCAATTATTACAATTGTTAAAATGAAATGGAACTATAGGCAATATCTACAAAATGGGTACGCTATATACAACAAGATGTGGGACCCGGCGTTGCCCGGAAATTTGTGGGTTTTCGATACTACTCCTCTAGAGTAGGCTACTTGACGTCGACCGCTAAATTTCGGGTTTTCGCCAACCCTCCACGGTCCACCCACCTCGCTTGCCCCAAAAACCAAGCATGAACCGCCCCTGCGGGGCGGGTGTGTGCTGACTGTGGGTAGTGGCCCTGGCCGCTCTCTATCTCTCTAGCTGCAAGGTTTGAGGTGTAAAGATGCGAAACTGCGCGAATATATGAAAATAGCGAAATTTCGGCTTTTCGTCCCCACGAAGGCCTCCGTGGTGAGAGAGATTTACAAACCCTCCACTGGGTTGTTCTGGTGGTCAATAGCTGCGAAACTGCAGGCGTATAATTCTGGACAAACACACACACACACATCCACAGTCTCCTTTCTCTGTGGTTTCTGCACTGCATGAGAGTGCCTAATAACTTTGTTAATTAATACAATTATTGCTGGCTGTCTGTTCTGCAAGGTGGTCTAGCTGCTCCAAGATGTTAATGGTATGGCCCTGCTGACCGGACCGGTTGAAGCTGGGCAACATGACGCGAGACAGGCTCAGACAGAGAGTGGCGTCCGACCCCTACGGACATTTATAAAGCCCACGGATTTTGATGATGATGATGATGATGATGATGATGATGATGATGATGATGATGATGATGATGATGATGATGGTGGTGGTGGTGGTGGTGGTGGTGGTGGTGGTGGTGGTGGTGGTGATGATGATGATGATGATGATGATGATGATGATGATGATGATGATGATGATGATGATGATGATGATGATGATGTCTGTTCTGTTAATATAGGCTAGTTAAGATTTCTGTGATCTGCGTTCTTGTGAATATTAACTGCATAGGCCTAATTTACACTGTAACCAGCTGCGGTTTGTCAACCGGATCGTTGAATAAACGAAAACTATTATTATAGCCTACGTGCGACAGACGAGATTGACGTCAAGACATGGCGAACTCATGCGAACTGTCATCTGATGGTTTATGTGCAACGCCAATGGCACAATGGCTGATTAAATCTCTGAAGACGCCTAAGCTAAATACGCGTAGAATTAAAATGTTGATATCTCGGGTTTTAAGGTGAGTTGATAGCTGAAAATAGTCGTGCTGACCCACAAATTCGCACGAGAAGCTAAAAAAGTTTCGTATTGCCAAATCAAGCTGTTTCTGAGCGTTTCCTGGGACGGATCGACATACATACATACATACAGATCTCAGATTTATAGTATAGATTATCCATAACCTACTATAAGTCCGAAAATGTGCTCTTCTCTTTGTTTGCATGCTTATCTGACTACAACGGCTCTCGAACCGAGCGCCATAGCGTTGCGAAATATTTTCATAACTTTCTCATGCAAATTGATTTTGTAAGTCAATGCAGCTATTTTCGATACTTGTGGGTTTGACGACCACACAGAAATATCTATAGTGGTGGATGTATTCGCACATGTATGAATCCAACATAATTATGTCTGTGTGTTCCATTGTGTCGTTTATTACGCTCTTTGGCTTTTTCACATGATCTTTCGATGCGCTGAGTATTTGCACCTGTGTTTGGATCCACGAAATTTTGAGAATGATTAACTGTTTCGTGAGTGTAATTCATCCCTGGGATCGTAGCAATGTTGTTGTATGCCCGCGACAAATCCGAAACAGCTTCCATTTTTCAAGTTCTTTTTATTAATCCAGCCTCTATTTCACCATTAAGGAACCTTCATCTAGCTTCCATTTTTCAATATTTTTTTATTAATCCAGCTTCCACTGCACATATAAAATACCTTAACCCAGCTTCCATTTCAGATATAAAAATACCTTTATCCAGCTTCTATTTCTGATATAGAAATACATTTATCCAGCTTCTATTACTCAAGCGTTTTTCATTAATCCAACTTTCATTTCTCAAGTGTTATTTTCGTCAATCCAGGTTCTATTTTAGAATATAACACACCTTCATCATGTTTCCATTTCTAATGTGTTATTATCATCAATCCAGCTTCTTTGTCAGGTATAAACACACCTTTATTCTCATTCTATTTTCTAAGCGTGTTAATTTCTTCGTTAATCCATGCTTCGATTTCACCTATTATGTCCATCATCCAGTTTCCATTTCTTACGCGTTCAATTCATGAATCCGGCTTCTATTTCACTTGTAAAAGTACCTTCGTCCAACTTTCATTTCACCTATAAAGACCTCACCTTCCATTTATCATGCGTTCAGTTCACAAATCCAGCTTCTATTTCACCTGTAAAATAACCTTTATCCAGTCTTTATTTACTAGATTTTGAAAACATTGTAATATATTCATTAGGTCACTTCATTTAATATAATGGACGACGTATAATAAGAGTAATATTTCGGTGGGGTCGTCAAACCCGGGACGACGTATAATTAGAGTAATATTTCTGTGTGGTCGTCAAACCCACAAGTACCCTATTTTCAGCTCACAATTCGCTTCAACTTCCAATAATTATAGGGGCATGTTATGTTTGAAGAAGGCGATAATTGCTGCCCAATTAGGACGCCAATTTCACCGATGAAAATTACGACGTCATCTCTTGACGTCATTTTTCTCTAGGGCCTACGTCATTTCCTCTCCTCATCTCTCTTGACAAAAGCGAGACTAGACGCGAGATCAAGCGGATTTGCAACAATAGAAACAGCAATAGAAATAATAAGTAAGTAATCATTATGCTCTTTAATATAACCAGCTGCCAAAGAGCACTCTGGTGAAGAAGTAGGCCTATATTTAAAATTCACAAACAATTAACAACAAACAAGACTAAACAAACTAACAAGACTAATTAGTATTAGTAGGTTATATAAGCAATATTCTAGTTACAAATGTTTTTCTCATTCGGTTATCTGCACTTCTCAGCTCCCGGTCATGGCGTTAGTAATATAAACGCAGATAGATGTGCCGTCTGCCCAAGCGTCGTGTTGCGCTCTTCCGGTGTCACGCGCAGGGATCCGCACGCAACATGCGGAAGAAAAGACGAGGTGGGGAGAGGTAATTAGTTAAAGGGAGGCTTAACTTAGTTGCGTAACCATATTTAATTAGCAAAACTCACGCCTGAGAAAAAACTCGAGCTTAACTGGACAAAACCGCTATTGAAGCCATAAACAAAATTTCAGTGAGGCTAATAGAATTACGACTCTGTCGGCATCAGAAATAGTTCCATGAACATTAGCTATAATCTATAACGCACATGAATAAATACACCTATTCTCAAATTGTCTCAACTGATCTCCACAGTAACAGGTGGAAACGATCAACTTACAGGTTTTGTAAATGGAGTAACCAGACCTGTTTCTGCAACACAAATTACATGATTCATTGAACATATAATGCGAATTACATGGACATGTTTTGTGTCTGAGTGCCAGTTCCACCTGATCCAGACGGCTTCACCTGAAAACGACAGAATAACTTACGAATCCCTACGCGAAATTCTACGTAGGTGAAGCCATAGATGATTGGATCGTTGCAGCAGTTAAAGTAGGACAATAATGTAGCCACGTTGTAACTTGGCCAACTCACATCCACCGCCAGGTTTCCCAAAAAACTCACCAAAACCAAAAAATTCTTGAAGCTTGAACAGATGACGAATGCAAGAACGACGATGAATAACGTCTTAATGATGTTGCGTCTGGCTCTCGAAATCTTCGGATCGATCGCTGGTGCTGCATCACTTGCCGGTTGAGTGATCTTTGAGATGCGTATTAAAGAGCGCGCCATTCCAGTGTAGCAGAAAGCAAAGACAATGATGGGAATGAAGTACTCGACGAGGAAATTAGCGACACCGGCGACAGGTCGCCAAGCAACGTTTCCATAGTGTCCGATGACGCAGGTTCCATTGATGACGTTTATGGTTGGGTAGATGAGACACATCTTAATGATGAAGACGAGCAGAGTCCCAGCAAAGCTGCTCGCGATTATCTTGTCCTTGCTGATCTTCAGGCGGTGTTTGATCGGGTGCACAATCTCAATGTACCGCTCAATAGTCATCAGGGTGATGTTGTAGGTCGACGATAAGAGCAGGCCGGTGAATACGGTACGAGAGTTCCACAGGTAGCACATTGGAACAACCGCAGATGGTGACCAGTGATTACCGTCGACCATCACCGTCAGGATGAGCATGATGCTAACGAGGAGGTTGATGGTACACTGGTTGACAAGAAAATAGTTGGCCGGTCGTTTGAGGAGTGGCTTGTGTACAATGAAAACGATCAGAGCCAACAAGTTTCCAGCGATTCCCACGGCACCAATTGAAATGCTTAGAATCTGGATGCTGGAGGCAATCGCACTAAAGTAAGAAATTTCGAACCCCGTCGGTTTTTGAGTCTGGAGCGTTGTTGGGTTGTTCGAGCTGTTATCCGAGGCATTCATTGTCGATGTGCTGTTCATCTTTATCGCTCTGAACAGATTCAATCCAGATTTGAACTCAGCGTCGCTGCTGTTCCTCGACCGTCGCCAGAAATTTGTCTTGCGATGATTTGAGGGCACTGCCCGCTAAATCAGATTTTTAAGCAGTTCTTTTCTATCTCGGAACATATACTTCGGCCTGCATAGCCTTATAATATATTATGTGCGCAAATTTGTTTGCATGCATGTATATGGATACAGAAATACAGAACACTGTCTTAAACAGCGCCGTTTAGGGCCCTCACAACGGCGTTTGAACTTGGGTATAATAATTATTATTATAATCCGTTTTGATTTCTAACGACACGAGGAGGATGCAGAGCAGGAATGGGGTGGATTAACAGGAAGGGATGGGGAAAGAGCTTAAAAGAATGGGGAAGCGAGGAGAAGAATCTATATGAGTAAAGGGTGCAGTAGGAAAAGGAAAAGATCGGGGTGAAAGAATGCGCAGACGAAAGAAGAAGAGGAGAACTAGGTGAATAATAGTGGAAGAATGTCAGGTGGAAGAGCAGATGTAAGTGCTGTAGAAAAAGAAGACTAGAGCAAGAAGCTGGAAACGACGACGTCCGAGTCTGGGGTAGGGGACGGCGGTGCTTATATCCTCCCGATATTTCTGAAATATTTAGGAAATGTCATAAATTTTTATGGTGTTATCCACTGTTTGTCCACAATGAGTAATTTTGTTAAGATGATTGTTTGAAATCTTACCATTACAGCTTACAAAAGAAAATGTTTAAATAATGGGGGAATATTTATTTAAGTCTAAAACCACGTCTCGGAACATTGAAATCATGAGTATTTTTAGGATGACAGCTTAATAGGCTGTGGCAACAGTGCTCAAACCCAAAAAATGGTAAGCATTATTTTGAGAAGCGGCATTCTGAAGTCTTAAACCATGATTATCAACATTGAAACATGAGCAAAGTTATTGAGCTTCTTCTTTTTCTTTTTTCCCATCAGGCCTGAATTAATCCATCTATACGGAGGGGGTCAGTCACTCGTGTCCTCGTCTTCCACTTTTCGTCAGTGTTAGTTCAGCAATGTTATTGAGCTGAGAGCTTGCAATGATGCTATTGAAGTGTGGAAATTAACAAATCCACGCAAATGGGAAGAGATATTTTTAAAAGTCTTAAATCAAGTCTTTCAGCCATGCATTTGTAAGAAATTTTGTTGAGATAACAGCTGAAAGAACAACCATCACATTGTGTGCAAATAAAAAATTTATAAACAATTGGAATGGACATTTGTCGTAGATTACGTCTTTGAGCACTGAAATCATGAATAATTTTGTTGAGATGTCACATTGAAAAGTTACGGTTAGAGTGTGCAAATCTCAAACAATGGAAGCGGCACTTTAAAGTCTTAAACCTTGACTATCATCATTGAAAAACAAGCAATTTTTACTAAGCTGAAAGCTTAAAATGCTACCATTACATTGTGGAAATTTAAAACAAATTTAAACAGTTGGAGGGGCACTTTTGAAGTCTTAAACCGCAGCTTTCAGCAGTGAAATGATATGCATGTACACTGTGATTAAAAAAGTAAGCCAAACAGCCAACTGTTTTTCAAATATCTCCAATGCCTGATAACATATCACGCTAAAATTTTCAAAATATTTATAGTCGGGTCAATCTACGAAAAAACTTCGGTGAACCCTGAACAAATTGCAAGAAAGCGTTTTATGACGATTTTATGGTATATTGGGTGTGGTGATGAACATACTAAAAGTTGCCAAAAATCGCACCACGGCAAGTGGGCTAATTTTGGCGGGAAAAAAAGATGGCCGCCAATTGGAATAGGCATGGAATCTGGAAATGATACAGTTAGGAGCAAATCATGTAATAATTTGCTAACATGCTTTTCTAGACTAATTCGACCCTCCTGAGAACGAAAATCGTGGTTAGGAAGCTTGATTTTTAGCGGTTGCATGGGGAAACAAGATGGCGGCCAAAATGGCGGCCTATAATTGATTCAAAAGGTTGTATAGTCGGGTGAATCTACGTAATGATCCGCAAAATTGTAGGAAGGCGTTTTATGATGATTTTCTGGTATATTGGGTCTGGAGTTTAACATACTAAAAGTTGCAAGAAATCGGACCACAGCAAGTGGTCTAATTTTGGCGGGGAAAAAGATGGCCGCCAATTGGAATAGGCATGGAATCTGGAAATGATACTGTTAGGAGCAAATCATGTAATATATTGCTAACATGCTTTTCTAGACTAATTCGACCCTCCTGAGAACGAAAATCGTGGTTAGGAAGCTTGATTTTTAGCGGTTGCATGGGAAAACAAGATGGCGGCCAAAATGGCGGCCTATTGCTTAAAAGGCTGTAAGTCGGGTATTGTATGTGATATGAACACGATTTTGCAATTAAAATTAAGAAGTATGGGTTCTAGGCATGCAATGGAATCAAAGACACGTATGTAGCACTGGAAGAAAACCAAAATGGCGGGAAAATGGCGGCCAGAATGTTGAAATTGCTAAAAGTGATTGATGTATGCAATGGAAACATGTCTCAGAAATGGATGGATCTTTCGAAGGCGGAGGCGGACGAGAAGTGGAATGGGGTAGAAGGCGAATGGAATCTATCCTGCGCAATACCATCCTCCGCCAACCCATCCACTTCATCATCAGCATCATCTCCATCACAGCCTGACATCAAACGGCGCTGGAGGGGGTTCATTCCAGCATCGTCTCTCTACAGAAGCCAGGCCTACGGGCACCTGCCTGTAACACTCAAACGGGACAAGAGTTTGCTATCCATGGCGCATCAATGAGCGCACCCCTACGAACCGTACACCTGAGGGAGGCTGCCCCTACCATCCGCTGTTCCATCGTCGTCGTCGCGTGTCCTCCAGCCGTCGTCCAGTCCCAACCCGCACACTACGAACCTCTTCTCTTTGCGCTATTCTCCCCTCGCGTTGCCAGCCTTCGTCTGGCAAAAGAAACGCTAAGAGAACGATCATCTCCCACGGGTGGCCTCGAACGACTGTCTGGCAAGGGCGGTCACCACCACCAGCACCACCATCAACACCACCACCTGGAGATGAAAGAGATCAACACGAAGGACCTAGCGCAGAAGACGAGCAGTGAGCTGAAGAGGTACAGCAACCCTCATACTATCAATTCAGACTGAACCCCTGAAACATCACTGTGCAAAGTGGTTTCTACTATAACGTGATCTGCGTTTGGAGTGCAGAAAATAGTTCAACAACTTCCATCTCAAGGTGGTGGTGGTGCTGGTGGTGGTGACCGCCCTTGCCAGACAGTCGTGCGAGGCCACCCGTGGGAGATAATCGTTCTCTTAGCGTTTCTTTTGCCAGACGAAGGCTGGCAACGCGAGGGGAGAATAGCGCAAAGAGAAGAGGTTCGTAGTGTGCGGGTTGGGACTGGACGACGGCTGGAGGACACGCGACGACGACGATGGAACAGCGGATGGTAGGGGCAGCCTCCCTCGGGTGTACGGTTCGTAGGGGTGCGCTCATTGATGCGCCATGGATAGCAAACTCTTGTCCCGTTTGAGTGTTACAGGAAGGTGCCCGTAGGCCTGGCTTCTGTAGAGAGACGATGCTGGAATGAACCCCCTCCAGCGCCGTTTGATGTCATGAGGCTGTGATGGAGATGATGCTGATGATGATATGGATGGGTTGGCGGAGGATGGTATTGCGCAGGATAGATTCCATTCGCCTTCTACCCCATTCCACTTCTCGTCCGCCTCCGCCTTCGAAAGATCCATCCATTTCTGAGACATGTTTCCATTGCATACATCACTTCACTTTTAGCAATTTCAACATTCTGGCCGCCATTTTCCCGCCATTTTGGTTTTCTTCCAGTGCTACATACGTGTCTTTGATTCCATTGCATGCCTAGAATCCATACTTCTTAATTTTAATTGCAAAATCGTGTTCATATCACATGCAATACCCGACTTACAGCCTTTTAAGCAATAGGCCGCCATTTTGGCCGCCATCTTGTTTTCCCATGCAACCGCTAAAAATCAAGCTTCCTAACCACGATTTTCGTTCTCAGGAGGGTCGAATTAGTCTAGAAAAGCATGTTAACAAATTATTACATGATTTGCTCCTAACTGTATCATTTCCAGATTCCATGCCTAGTCCAATTGGGGGCCATCTTTTTCCCCCGCCAAAATTAGACCACTTGCCGTGGTGCGATTTTTGGCAACTTTTAGTATGTTAAACACCAGACCCAATACACCATAAAATCATCATAAAACGCTTTCTTGCAATTTGTTCAGGGTCATGTCGCAGATTGACCCGACTATTAGATAATTGGACCAGATTGTGATCCCAAAGTTTCATTAGAGAAAGTTGAAGGGATATGAATCTTTCAACTTCATATGCCAAAATTTCAGTTTACAAGCAATTTTCTGTTAAATTCAATAAAATGTAAGTCAAACTGTTTATCTTATACCTCTAATGCCTGATGATTAATCATACTACATGTTTCCCAATATTTAGAGAATTGAACCAAGAATAGGATTCCAAAATATCAAGTAATAAATTTGAACGGATAGAAAGATATGAATATTTCAACTTCATCTCCCGAAATTTCAGTTTTCAGCAAGTCTGTAATGGTGTTCTTTGCGTTTTCGACGCTTGATAGTTCCCAATTTTGGTCCTCAGTGATCCTGGAGCAAAAATTAATGGAGCCTATTATCGCGACGTTCTGCTGTCACAACATCTTCTACCTGTAATCAGAAATCTAGCCCCAGAAGGCTGCTTTGTTTTTCAACAGGACAGTGCCCCAGCCCACAGCGCCAAGGAAGCCATCGAAATGCTGACAGGAGAGACGCCAGACTTCATTTCTCCCACATTATGCCTCCAAACAGCCCAGATTTTATTATTATTATTATTATTATTATTACATAAATTTATTACGCGCGCAAGGTCACACCAAAGTGTGAATCTGAGGCGCGGATAGTTAGCCGCCAGAGGAAGATGCAGTTAAAGGTCCATGTGCTTGAAAGCCAAAGAGAAATAGTGAGTTTTGAGCCGTTTTTTGAAGGTAGGGAGTGAATTTGAGCAACGAAGAGAGAGTGGAAGTAGATTCCATTCTTTGGGAGCAGAGGCATGGAATGCACGCGAGCCCATAACAGTTCTGCATCGGGGTTCAACTAAAAGACCCATGTTTGATGATCGCAGGCAACGAGGAGGAATATAAGGAGTAAGCAGTGACTGAAGGTAGGGAGGTGTTCCGGTAGAGAGGGATTTGTAGGTTAAACAGGCCAATTTAAATTTAATCCTAAACTCGACAGGAAGCCAATGCAGCTGATGAAGTAAAACTGAGGAACTTGATCGTAGTGGGACACGCCGCACAACCCGAGCTAAAGAATTTTGGATGCGTTGCAGCCTATGTAGCTCATAGTCTGAAATGCCAACAAAAATCGCATTAGCATAATCAAGGCGAGAGGAGACAAGGGCGCAAGCTAAAGTCTTCGACATATCCTTAGTCAGAGCCGACCTAATGTGGCGTATTGCCCTGATGTGATAAAAGCAAGATCTACAAAGGTTAGTTACATGCCTCCGAAAAGTAAGCATACTGTCCAGGGTAACCCCAAGAGTTTTAACAGAATCTGATAACGGTACTGCGGAGCCTGCGAGGTCGATGCTGGAAAGTGAAGGAAAAGAACGAATTTGAATCCTGTCGACTATAAAATGTGGAGCGTGATGCTAGACCGAGTCTACCTGACAACAATCCATGGTATAAACGATCTGAAGCAACGTTTGTTCGAAGTGTGGGATGGTCTGGACCAGAGGATAATCGACGATGCTGTTGCCCTTTGGCGCCAGCGCCTCCAGGCTTGCGCGCAAGCAGGAGGAGGACATTTTGAGCATCTTTTTAAATTAAATAACCAAACCAAACTGCTGGAATCATATTGTAAGATCAATTCTCTACAAATCTGAAAAGTTTTAGAATGATTAATCATCAGGCAATATAATACATAATGAAAAACAGTTTGACTTACATTTTATTGAATCTAACAGAAAATTGCTTGTAAACTGAAATTTCGGCATATGAAGATGAAAGATTCATATCTTTTCATCCGTTCAGCTTTATCTCATGAAATTACCCGTTTGACACAATATTGTTGAGCAGTACTCGGTTCTCTTTCTCGTGTGTAGCCTATGAAGTCTCTCAGAAGTTTTCTAACGTCTACAGCTCTACTGGCGATAAACGAAGCGACGCTGAATAAGTCGCATGAAGAGAGCAGAATCGGTTACATACACGCAGATCTATAATTTATAGTCCTCTATAATTATATGTGTGTGAGTTCGCGTCATTCACAGCAGACAAAACGCATTCATGTATAATAGAAGTCGATGTGGGCGGAGTCTGTATCCCATAATTCCATGCGTCATGTTGACCGGCCATGTTTTAGTCGTAATCTGAAAGTTTTACAAGGCCCAGAAAGCGACGTCGCCAAAACCAGCTTCATGCATCGGCGTCCTATGAATAGGCCTATACATGAGCGCATAGTGTAGAGATGACTGAATGATAACACTGGCGCCTGAATCAGCAGCGCTACGGGTTCGGTACTCAGAACCCACAATGCCTGAACCTTCCCGGCGTCTAATATAACCAGCACTTTCCAGTGTCGACTGCAAAATGAGCAGTAGCCTAGGATCTGCTGCCTCTTTCGGGCTGCCAGGGATGCAGCCCAATTGAGTCCTCTTTAACTTGCTGTCATCTGCTGCTATCTGTCCAGTAACTATACTGCGTACTTGTCGGTTGGAATTAAAATTTGTTATTTTTTCTCCATTTTCTGCAGCGCCCCTTGAAGCTCACTACTCTGAGGCGCTCCCGACTACAGCGCGGGCACCGCATCGTAGTTTCACACAGAAGCGCTGAGCAATTGCGAGTGAAGGACTTGCTCAAGGCCCTTACGCAGCGGATTGAGGTGGATTCGAACCTGCAAGTAAAAGAAATAGAATGAACTATCATCATTATTATCAATATTATTATATTACTACTACTACTACTACTACTACTACTACTACTACTACTACTACTACTACTACTACTACTACTACTACTACTACTACTACTACTACTACTACTACTACTACTACTACTACTACTACTACTACTACTACTACTACTACTACTACTACTATACTACTACTTCTACTACTACTACTACTACAACTACTACTACTACTGCTACTGCTGCTACTGCTACTACTACTACTACTACTACTACTACTACTACTACTACTACTCGATTATGTGCCCGGCGTTGCACGGGAAATTTTGGTTTTTCGCCCACCCAGTCGCCCCTTACGGGGTGAGTACTCGCCCTGCCCCCACACCTATTGGGTGCCCGACATTGCCGAGGAAGTTTCGATTATGCGCCTCCAACCGACCCACCCCGTCCCCGCTCGATCCTACATCACCCAAACCCGTTCCACCCTGACCCACGTTTCCCAGAAAATTTAAGTTTCACCATACCTGTCCCACCCTTTCCATACCCTCCCTCTCTTCCCCATACACATCCTCTACTCCTAACCACGTTGCTCCTTTCCTTTTCAATCTCGTCCCTCTCACCTATCACCTCTTTCCCTCATTCTTCCCACCCATCTTTTCCTCTCCACTTCAGTTGCACCTCTTCCCGTCCCACCATATCACAATAATAATTACTTACCCCTCTGCTTTGAACGACCCTCCCATCCTCCGTGGCTTAAGTTTAGGCCTATGTCTGGGGCTCCTCTTAGTCAAGTTGTCTGGGTCTCCTCTTCGTCTACTTTGTCTTTCCCGGGTTTTCTGCACTCAGAGTGATAAACTTTGTATTGTTTGTACTGCGAGGATCGCTAGAGAAATGTCCGACACGATATTTTGTCTATTAGCCTATAATAATTTCTATAATTTTCCTTAACTTACGATCATTTGCTTGTAGCCTACTATTATTATTTTTATTATTATTGCCCATGCGCTTGATATGCGTAGCCTATTTGGTTTCGCTCCGTCTTAAGCGAAATGCGGCGATAAGAAATGGCGTCAAAAATGACGTCAAGAGCAATGGGGTCATCATTGACATTGTACACAGATGAATATTAATGGCGTCTTAATTCCAGCGTTAACTATCGCATCGAGATTTAGATGTTAATATCCCGGGATTTGAAGTGTATTGTGAGTTGGAAATAGGATATAGTTGTGCTGACCTACAAATTCGCATTCATGAAAATGTTTTACAAAATGTTTTGATACGCTAAAGCGTAACGTTTCAGAGCTTTTCTAAGGACAGGCATGCACACAGAAGTCAAACGCTCTGATTTAGCCTAGCCTACAGCTAGTATAGATTATTGTTATCATCAGCTTCATCATCCTCGTTATTATTATTATTATTATTATTATTATTTATTATTATTATTATTATCATCATCATCATCATCATCATCATCATCATCATCATCATCATCATCATCATCATCATCATCATCATCATCATCATCATCATCATCATCATTAGCCTAATATTATTACTATTATCATTATTATTATCATCATCATTATCATCATTGTTGTTGTTGTGAATATTATTATTATTATTACTACTACTATTATTATTATTTTCATCCGAGGTATCAATAATCCCTCAGGATTCATAAAAAAATTATGTTATGAGTAGGCTTCAAAAAAGGAATCTCCGAGAAATCAGTTCTCGTTTCAGGTTTCACAGCCATATTATGATTACATTTATTATTAGGATGAAATCGAACAGTCATCATGGTCAGAGACGGTTCCAGTTCAATGGTTTCAAAAATCCTACAAACCGAATTATATTACTAGAATTGCGAGTTTGAAATATTTGAAATGTCTCTGTTTAAAGTCTACAATTGCCATATAATCGGACGATCGTTGTAGAATATAGAATGCTCTTGCCCGCGCAGTGACTAAGACTCCCAAACATCACCACATAACCTCTGTTCTCAAGTCTCTTCATTGGCTAAAAGTCCCTCAGCGCATCCATTAAAAAATTTTTCTCTAACCTACAACGCTCTTCAAACCTCTCAGCCCTCCTGTATTCGTCAACTATTCACCATGCAACCTCCCAGACCTACTCGCTCATCATCATATCTTTCTCTCTCTCTCTCATCCTCCAGTATCATCCTCTCTGAAATTCTGTAACCGCTCCTTAGTCTATGCTGCACCAGCTCTTTGGAACGGACTCCCAACATACCTCCGCCTGTTCGCTCATCCTCCTATCTCTCCAATCTCCCCTCCAAGTTCAACCTCTCCTCCGCTTGCACTCTCCTCTGCTGCTTTCCATTCACGACTGAAAACCGAACTCTTCAAGCTATCTTATCGAGATTCCAATCAGGTTCCATCACCCAACTACCACCATCACCGATAACCACCATAGCACCACGCTCTCTCCTCGGCTTGACCTACTCGGATTTTGACCTGGCACCGGAACGAAAATGGTAGCTCTGGCTATTGCGGACTTGATTTAGCGGACTTTGATATAGCGTCGGTGATAAGATGGTCTCCCTGACGTGGCTTTTGTGGGCGCTGAGAAATTCTCGAAGATTTACATTACATTAGATGGAGGCGCTTGTTAATAGGCTGGTGAGCTACGCTAGGCTTTTGAGTGGCGCTTTAGAAGTTTGCAGATTACGATTATGATTGCGAGGATCATTTCTACAAAGTATAGAAAAGACGCCGCATGTAAAGGTGCATCTGTGGAAAGGTATACACGCATAGAAAGATACATGCGAGCACTTGGACCAGTAAGGCTCACCTGCGCTCATACGTTTTAAAAGGTTACAAAGTATAATAGCACGAAAATTAGGTCTAAGAAGAGAAGACGGACAACCATAATTCTTCCAATTTTGACAAGACGACTTTTAAATTCATATTTCTGATTGATTGACATCCTGTTCTTGTCTGAATTCTACACAAAATTTGCTGCACAACATTGATCAATTTCGACGCTGACATTTCAATTTCATTCAGCGGCTACACAATTATAATGTGGAATAAGACAGCAATCAGCTAATTGTGAATTTAAGATGGACAATCGTTCTTTCTGAGTTAGTTCGCTAAACAAACTCATAGACCTAACAGGCCTAGGGCTAATAGATCTAGTGGTGCATTGGAATATATATATATATATATATATATATATATATATATATATATACTATTATACAGGGTGAGCCAAAACAAAGTAATTCTCTAGGGCCAAAGAAGTTTTGCCAATATTTTTGCAAAAAAGCAAGAATCTTTAAATAAAAATGTACAGGCTTAAAGGAAATTCACATCTACGCACAACAACCAACTTTAATCAAAAAAGTCAAGCAGAGCAAAAGTTATATAACGTTCAATGAGTCCACCCATTAAAATTGAAGATCCAAAAAACATAGCACAACAAAAAGAGTAGCAAACAAGATTTTATTATTTTATTTTTGATTGGATCAAATAAATAGCCTATCATCAAATAAACTTGATATTGCTTCACAACTTGTGTTACATGTGTCCACCATCAGTGCCCACACTTGTTTTGGGTATCTTTGTAAAGTTCTTGACTACGGTACCTTGTTGATATGCTCCAGAGGCAAATCTTCCCATATCAACTCCAATGCGACCATCAATTCTCTTATCAGTCTTGGTTTTATACTATTTTTCCAGCATAGCTCTCCACACTTGATGATCCACTGGGTTAAAATCCTCTCAATGAAACCAGTACAATAAAACTGACGTTGAACCGATCTCCTTTCATCAACGGCATTTTTCTTAAATCTCAATTTAACTCAATTTGACTCTTAGGCTATATCTAATGTCTACGCTCTCCGTGTTTATCAGAGTAAGTGGTGATTATAGCTTTGCTCAATTTAGATACCCTGCTTATGAAGTGTCTGATCAACACACAATTTGTTTGCCACTGACACATTGGCCATTTTAATGCTTTATAAATTTTCGTTTAATTGTTTTAGTAATAAAATAAATTATGATTCTGAAAACTTCTTTATTTACAACTTGATAGGCATCTTTGCTAATTGATGTTACAATGACGTGCAGCTACGCTGAAACCCTGTTTCTTTTCTAACTGATAATGATGGTTATCTGGCAATATCAAGTTTACTTGGCACCAATCATTTGAGATGTGACTTAATCAAATCACTTTTTATTGCGTTATGTTTTTGGATCGTCAAAACAGTGGGTCCATGGACTCACTAAAAGTGATACCACTTTTGCTCTGTTTGAAAGTTCTTGGAGAAATTTGGACATTGTACGTAGATATGAATTGTCTTTAAACCTGTAAGATCTTATGAAAAAATACGTTTGGCTAAAATATTGGCAAAAATCCGTTGGGTATTACTTTTGTTTGGCCAACCCTGTACATGTATATTCACGATGATTGTACTGATATTGATATATCGATATTAATAAATGAGTCAGGAAATTTCTAGCAATTGAGCATGAATAATATCCAAGTTCAGCTTTAGATTTATCCTTAATTTGCGGAAATCGAAGGCAAGTGCAAAGGCAGACCAATTTAACTCAAGCGCTCTATCAGATCAAGTTCGTAATAACCAGTTTGCTTGGTGCGTTTCGTTACCAGGGTCCGGTGGGGGGAAGGGAAAAGCTGGGTAGAAAGCCTAGAGTGCCATACAACGCATATCATTGGGTATACAACTATTACATGGTGGTTGTATTTGGGGCGGAGCAGGAGTGGAATCAGCGTAGGATAGATTCGAAGGTACGATTTGAGCCTTGAGTACAAAACTACGGGAGGTAGGCTAGGCCTACAGCAAAAGATTGACAGGTAAAGATACCGGTACAGCAAAAGATCGACAGGTAAAGGTACAGCAAAAGATTGACAGGCAAAAGAACGTGGATATAAAATTGAGCTTGAGACGACATGTCATCAGTTCCAAACCAGTCCTGGTGCAGGGAAGATTACAGAAGAAGACATTGCAGATGTTGACATTCATTCATTCATTCATTCATTCATTTACTCATTCATTCATTCATTCTATGGATTTATTTTGCTCCCCTTCAAAGAATTTGCTCAGGAGTGCTCCATATCCAGCCATGGCAAAAGAAGAATGCCTTGGAGGGTAGCAAATGCCTTTAATTTAAGAGAGCAGCAATTCGATATGAGAAACGTAGGATTATAGACCACCAGCGCAACACATCACACATGTAGGTAGAGACAGAAGAAAATTTGAGATTCGCCCATTGAGCCGAGCAGTGGAGCGCAGAACCCCGATCCAATCTTCCAAGGACCCCAAGGGAAGGCCAAAGTTGGTTGGAAAGGGATTACCACCAGAATGCTATATACCGTAGTTAACTTGTTTGACGATAATAGTTTAGTAACTATATTATATTTACTTGTGATTTTAATTTGCGCGTTTTTATTAACTATTATTAATTCGATGTATTATGATGATGTTCTGTATCCCATTGTGCGTTTGCAAGTGGAGTAATAAAGAAAATATTTGCTTACTTAGGCTACTTATACTTAACAAGGATCGAGGAGCAATTGCCAATTCGACTAGTAGCAAAGTCATGCACAAGAACAACAAGCAAGTTGGCAAAGCTGATAGTGACATCGGGCTCTTGCCTGTGGTTGGCCCATTCATTTGGAATGACCTTCTTACCGCATCACGGGCTAGAGACTCGTTTTTCCATATCCGTCTCTCGTTTTTAAAACATATATTTTTCCCTGGAGTTTTCGTGCTGAGAGCGTCTCTGAATAGGCCTAGTCTGCGAGAGGCGCTATGTATAGATCTATGCATAAATACAACATAGAAAGACAGACACGCAGACAGCTGCTTCAGACATATATGCATGCATGCATGCATTCATACATGCATACATACATGCATACATACATGCATACATACATACATACATACATACATACATACATACATACATACATACATACATACATACATACATACATACATACATACATACATACATACATACATACATACATACATGCATATATACATACATACATGCATACATACATACATACATGCATGCATACATGCATACATGCATACTTACATACATACATACATACATACATACATACATACATACATGCATACATGCATACTTACATACATACATACATACAAGCTTACATACAATTACTACGTGTACCACTAGTAGTGTTTCTAGCATGCGATGAATTGCAGTCTCTTAGTCGACTACCGCCGCTGCATGGGTGACTTTAGTTGCGTCCGATATTCCTGGAACAGATGTGCTTGAATAGGATTATATCGGATGCAAATTCTTCAATTGTTCGCTAGCCTTGGGCGACATTCTTCCAAAGGAATTTCGCCCGAGTTGAATGGCATTCCAAAGAAAGAGAGCGGCAGAGAGACAGAGAAAGGGAGAGAGAGAGACAGTGAGAGACAGCGAGAGGAAGAGAGACAGGTACAGAGGCAGATACAGAGAGAGATGATTGTGGACATGTGGATGAGTCGATTGATTGACTGATTGAGTTACTTCTATACATCATCTGCTTCTCCAGCCCACCCCCCCCCACCTCATTCCTCTCCCACTAAACCACCATCTGTCCACCTGTGCTTTGCCTGCCTCCTTGTCTGCCTCTTTGTCTGCCTCATTGCCTGCCTCTTTGTCTGCCTGTTTGTCTATTCGTCTCTCTGAGCACCTGCCTGAACGTCCGCGTCATTATCTGCCTAATATTTTGTCTATTTATCTGTTTTCTGTCACTGTTTGCGCATAACCTTACGGCGCTTTAGAAATCGTATTATTATTATTATTATTATTTGTTGTTGTTGTCATTATTATTATTATTATTATTATTATTATTATTATTATTATTATTATTATTATTATTATTAATATTATTATTATTATTATTATTATTATTATTATTATTATTATTATTATTATTACTATTATTTATTATTTCATATAGCGCCCTTCCAAGTTACCTACTCAGGAGCGCTCCCAGTCCAACCCGGTCGAATAAGACAGTCTTAAGAAGAGAGAAATGAGGCAGAAAGACGAACAGGTATTTGACGAAGGATAACAGTGATACCAACACAGTGGCATATCTTTGTCTTTCTCGTAGGCCTATGTGTCTGGTTGGATGTCTGTCTCTAATGTGCCTGTGTGTAGAGTTGTAGGCTATTTATGTGTGTGCGTTTATGTTTGTAGTTTATGCTTGTACGTTTATGTTTGCACTTTATGTTTGTACGTTTATGTTTGTACGTGCAGTGGCGTAGCCAGGAATTTATGATAGGAGTTTTGGGGGTTTTTTTATGGCCTGGCCGGATGCCCTTTCTGACACCAACCCAACAGCATTACAGTGAATAAGGAGGGAATAAAGTAACAAATGCGATAAAGTAAGAAAAACAATTGTCACTACAAGAAATTGTTTTCTTTTTCTTATTTAAGTGGATAAATAACCTTTAAAACCCTTTTTGCAGGCCAATGGGGGGTTTAAGTCCGTTTAACCCCCCGAAACCTTCCCCGTTGTCTACGCCACTGTATACGTGTGACTATGCCAAGTAAGAATCGTCGGTTCCATATACAACAGTGATTCCCAACCTTTTTTGGCTTGCGGCGCACTAAGAAAGAATAAAAAATCTCGCGGCACGCTACATTATAATTACCCATTCGTTTTTATTTATTTGCCACTATTATGTAATGATATTATAATTTCAATGTTCTTATTGTATAATAATAGTACTCTAGTCTAGTGAGTCTATAGTCAATGAGCAGATCAAATTGAAAGAGGCCCCAGAGACGGCAATCATACTCGCATTTCATCGTCGATTCTAAGAAGTCTTTCTATCTTGTTACATTTGATTTCAGTTCAGGCTGAAAATCTAAATTTTAAAAAAAACTACGACGATGCAAATGGCAGAAGAATTGTGCCTGCTCTTGAAATGATCGAAGTATACGATTTTTGAATGGAAAGCCAAAACTCATCCAAACTCTTTTCGGAAAATGTTGACTGATAAAATTTGTCATTTCGTAAATCAATGAGCTCTTCTTCTTCCTCGGTTGTAAGATTTGTTGTTTCGCCGATTACGAATGGAATGATTACCCAGTCAAAATTGTCGATTGCGAGCGAAGGGAAGTAGGCCGAATGCTGTAGTGTTGGTTGTAAAAAAGTGTTTTGGATTTAGGTGTAATTTTCTTATTTTAACTGAGATCCATTGACCGTGGGAAAACAATCAAGAATTCCCTTGGAGATCTTAACCTGCTACAGTGTGAGAGATTAAGATCAACTGACTTAAGTTTTGATGTTACAGTGATGACGTTTTCAGATGTTTTGTTTGAAATCATTATTAATTAATAACTTTTAGAATTTTCTCGCGGCACACTTGCAAAGTTTTCGCGGCACACTAGTGTGCCGCGGCACACAGGTTGGGAATCACTGATATACAAGGCAAGAAGGCAGTTTCTTTGACTGTCTATGTACAATGTATACATGATTGCATCTGCCTATCTGTTTCCGTGTCTCTCTCTTTCTAGCTTTCCAGCTGTCTGCTTGTCTTCTTGAGCCACCGAGCACCAACTGCACTGCTGGCGAAGAAGCGATTAGAGGTCAGAGGGTTTTAAAAATGCAGCATCGCTCCACATTTGCTGCTCCACGTACACGACCTCCAAGAAAAGATCGCTGCCGGAATTAAACCATAATTGATCGAGTGCGCTGTCTGTGTTTGTCCGTCTGTCCGTCTGTCTGTGTATCTGTCGGCTGTGTATCTGTTTGTCTGTCTGTCTGTGACTGTCTGTCTATTTGTCTGCCTATTTGTCTGTCTATCTGTCAATCAGTCTGTCTATCTGTCTGCTGTGTATCTGTTTATCTGTCTGTCTAAGACTGTCTGTCTATTTGTCTGCCTATCTATCAGTCAGTCTGATCAACTGTCTATCTGACTGTTTAGAACTATATGTCGATTTGTCTGTCTGTGTGTGTCTCTGTGTCTGTCTCAGACTGTCTGTCTGTCTGTCTGCCTGTCTGTCTGTCTGTCTGTCTGATATTTAGATTCGGCGTGCAATCATAGATGTATACGCTTGGTAAATTGGCTCTTGCTATTCAAGCGACGCAGTATCCGTCGGTGGTCGATGATGATGATGACGACGACGACGACGACGACGCCGATGATGATGATAATGATGATGTCGTATTTCTGCGTCAGTGGCCAAGTCATTCGTCGTTCGACTGATCATTGGAATGCGAAAATCTGTTGCAATTACGTCGCCATCTGCTTCTCGGCTAAGACGATTTGCTTCCTAATCGCAAGATGGCGTCCTTCTGCGCAGCCGCACACGACACCTGATTGAGAGGCTCATGAAGCATTTCTAGTTAAGGAGCTATATGAATGTTGGATAACTCGTTAACTCTGATGAATACTAACTAGTTAGTCAATGTAGATAGCCTATACAAGTCGCTTCATTCTTACGTTCACTTGTCATTCAATGATTCATTGCGTTAATTCCTACTCCAGTGATTCTGTGCTTCGATTGTGTCGCTGTAGTAGTAGTGGTGGTGGTGGTGGTGGTGGTGGTGGTGGTGGTGGTGGTGGTGGTGGTGGTGGTGGTGGTGGTGGTGGTGGTGGTGGTGGTGGTGGTGGTAGTAGTAGTAGTAGTAGTAGTAGTAGTAGTAGTAGTAGCAGCAGCAGCCGCAGTAGCAGTAGTAGTAGTATGAGTAGTAGTGTCAGTATTATTATTATTACTAATATTATTATTATCATTATTAATATTATTATTATCGTGTGACCATACGTAGGCCTGACTCGTGCTCTTTAGTTGCTAACGATTGGGTCTCTGATTAGGTTGAAGGTCTACTGTACTGTAAGGCCCTAAAAGTCCGTAGGCCTGTATTGAATAGAATGAAATAGATTGATAATTTATAAGACATAATTATAGCATTGCATTGCGAATTTGTGGGGTCCGATGGTTAAATTTACAGGCATAACCCATTAATATCATATACTGCATGCATGTATCAATCAATCAATCAGAATTTATATAGCGCCCCTTCAAGGTACCTAGTACTACCTACTTAGAGGCGCTCCCGGTCGAGATCAAGCGAAAAAGTCTTCAGCAGCAGCCTGGTTAGTTGTCAGGCCTACATATGTTTAACGACACTGCCATTTCAAAGATGATTAGTGTCGCCACACCATTTAGGTCCCCGTGGACTGACCGTGCTAGCCCGAGATTTTGAACCTCTGAAATAGCCACCTTCGGGAAGCGAACCTCGACCCGCACGCTCTCTTTCACAGACGCGCGGCCAGCGCTCTTACCGATGCAGATACGCGAGCCAGTGAAAGTCTTCAGCAGTTTGTGTAGGCCTATATATACATATATATATACATAGGCCAATGTGAGCCTATTGTAGGGCAACCCATGTTGCATAGTAACAGTTCAGCTCTCCTTATAATTTCCTAATGCTCTTCAGCACCTAGGCTGATTTGTTTCAACATCAGTCTGTGACATGAATGCGAAGCCGAGACTCTCTCACAAAGGAGACGTCTATAAATGCCTGCTTACTCTGCATGGTATATAATACAGTTGACAATAATGGCTCAGCGGGACAGCCACTGAGTCAGGTTAGAGGAGAGTCGTCCATTCACTTGAAGAAATTGCCTGACGGTGTCTTCTCTATTCAACCCGTCGTCCAGCCACAAAAGTACTTTTGAAGAACAGTCAATTCTGGAGTTCGCCCCATGGGACGGTGTCTCGATTTATCTTCCACCAGGAGTCTCTCTCACACACGTAGGCTTGGAGATCGCTCAGTGAATTTCAATTTGAAGAGTTGGCAGGTGTTCAAAGTCCAGACCTGGTTCGAATGGTGCCGAATAGGTTATGTAGAATGATGTCGTAAGCTTATAATGAACGTAACGT